>QEOT01006641.1:75965-97833 GCA_003123785.1 Pterocarya stenoptera
GGGGGGGGGGGGGGGGGGGAGATCGGTTTTGTTTTGTTCTACTTAGTAATGCAATGATTTGAATGCATTTTGCATGTGGTGCCCTACCAGGTGTTTAAATGTTATGATAGAAGCTACTTTTCTGGCCCTACATTTTTATTTTTGATGAATTTGGTTAGCCCAATCGGGGAAATTCTATTTATGTACTTTTAATTGGCATGAGCCATTTCTACAGACCAAAATACGACAGCTTTTAAGGAGGTAGCAATTATCCGTCACCCACGTGTTGGGGAGTATGCCTTTGGTTTTATCACATCAAGTGTCACCCTTCAGGTACTCTTCATGTTCACTTTTCTCTTTCAAAACTGATCCCAAGAAACAGATATTCACTTGAAAATGTTAACCTTAATGCTTGAGTGACCTTCAGAAAAATTGTTATTGTTATTGTTTTATAACAGTGTAGGCTGTTTCTGTGAAGTTCACTTGAAGATACATAAAAAAAGAAGTTCACATGACAGCTCATTCTGATGCGAATGTTTCTATTCCTTCATAGAAGTAGTCTGATCAAAGAGTTCTAATGATTTTTGTGGGATCCTGTGGCTATTTACACGAATCATATTGTCTTGCTGTTTAGTGTTTTTCAAATTATGTCTCTTTTCTTTTGTTGGTTGGTTTTTATTGCAGAGAGATAACGAAGACGAAGAGTTATGTAGTGTTTTTGTTCCAACAAACCATCTATACATTGGTGATATTTTTCTAGTCAACACCAAAGAGATCATAAGACCAAATCTTTCTATCCGAGAAGGCATAGGTATGTCTTCTGTTTTACTGCACTTTTTACAGCTAGTAGTCGGTGACAACAAATCTTGGTCATTTCTTCATTACTGTTGAAGGCAAATTTCTATGATACTCCCATTTTGATAGCACACTTGGATACCTCAAAAAGCCTTGGTAATGGTAGAGTAGGCTGTCGGCCCAAATCTAATAGATGGGGGTGTTCAAATCTCAATGGATGCAGCTCTGTGAAAGGAGTGCCTGGCTTAAATTTAAATAATACAAATGTTAACAAAAGGGGATAAATGAGTGCTGAACTTTTCTCTGTTGAGCTTTCAGTATAGACACTTATCTGCTTTTCTCACCCTTTTGGGCAATACTACAGAGATCATTGTTTCTGGGGGTATGACAATGCCGCAAACAATTTCGCCTTTGGAAAGGGTTGCTCGACCGAATGAGAGAATCCCTCTGAACAGAATGGCCTAATGGCATTGAAGAAGAGGCATGCCTGGTAACATTGTAATTACTTTCACATCCCGAAACTATTTGTGAGCATAAAAAAGTATTGCTTGATGACAGGAATGATGACATTACTTGGGTTATATAGCAGCAGGCTTCAGGATAAATCCTTTATCATGCACGCTTTGTTTTGTATTTCTTTTAGGTCAGAGTTTATATGTTGTAGCAAAAAGTCATATTAGGTGTCTGGAGGGAATGTGTATGTCTGTACCATGATCATATTGTCTGTTCTATTATGTCTTTGGTCCCCAAGAGAGTGTGGAAAACCCGACAACATATAACTTGTTGCATTTTACATTTTTTAAGCATTAGTGATGTGTTTCCAACTCCTTGGAACTTAACTGGGACAGTCTAGATAATTACAAATAAAGTTGCTGGTCCTTCTAGTATCTCCGTTTTCTGTTCTGTTTACAGAAAGAGAAGCATGCCTGATTGCAGAAAACTGGAACAGAACTTGAATCGAATTTGGTATCTGAAGCTGTGGCAAAGGAACATTTAGCTAGCAAGGTGTAAAGTCATAATTGTTAGCAGCATTAACCAAATTTATTAAAATCCTGTAGAGGATATCGATTTAGCGTGTATGGTTTTAATTAAACAAGGAACATAAAGAACAATAGCAATGTTAATTCTACGACATCGACAAATGCACCCATGGTTTTGCCAGATCTGAGTGAAATGGTTCTATGCTTTTGAGACTTGAAACGTCTTGAGTCTTTCTCGGGGTTTACGCTTTCTCCATGGAAAATGATTCTCATACAACATATTATACAACATATTGTACAACAATATTGTAAAGTGAGAGGTATTTTTGTAAAACATCTTATAAAAGTAATAATATTTTACAAAAATGCTCTCATTTTATAATTTAGTCAACCTATATTAACTAAAAATATGTAGGAACTTTACTTAAAAATTAAATTTATTTGAAAAGAAATAGTAAATATAATTTGTACAGAAAAATGTTTTTTAGACTGTCACTCATTTTGGATTAATGTTGATGGAAATAAAAATTTATTGGAGATACCTCTTTTTAATTACCTCGTATAACATGGATTATTTTTCAAAAGAAGAATTGTCCGGAGATTTATGCATAGTTTTGAATTTTGCTCGAAATGATATAAGTAAGTGTTACAGTTACAAAAATATTTCATAAAAGTAAATTAATAAATTGATATGGTTTTATATAATATGTTAGATCTATTTTATAATAAAAAGAGTATTATAATATATCGTATTATATCAAGTCGCATTAGTTTATAAGTTTATTTTTATTAGATCTTTTTATGGTTAAAACATTTCTTCTATATATATTCATTCTATTTCGTTCCAAATTCTAGTCTGTTCCGATCTAAATTTTGTTTCAGATTGTTTTAATGGCACATTTGTAATTTATAAGCCGGTGTAGAATATACCCAATAAAGTGTTTATATGACATAATTTAATTTAAAATATAAAATTTAAATCTAAATGTTACAAATCTGATCCCTTCTTTTTTAAGAAAAAACATAATGCATTTATTAATAATGAAAATTACAAACTGAACCGGAAACATACATTATAAGCCAACTATAACATTAATAGCTTTTCAGTACACACTCGTGACTGATATGGTCTAGTTTAATGCTGCAAACTTCTACAGATCTAAAATCTGAAAGACAACGCAACTCTGCCCAAGACAAAGTAATCAAATTCCAAACTCCGTTTAAGACAGAGTAAAGTAAACCAAACCCCACTTTCGTCTAAGACAGAGTTGAGGACATACTCTACAGATAAACGTCTAAAAGATGTGTTTTTTTATTTTTATTTAAAAAAATAAAATAAAAGACATTACAAAAATTAAAAAACATGAAAAAATACGAACACATGCAACTCCTCATAAAATGTTATATTTGCATAATTAATTAATCTTAGAAACATTCATTTTACGATGGGATCATCGCACATTGAGCTAACGCGGTATCCCCACAAGGTCAGCACGTTTTGACAAAATCACATATCGAGTCCAAACTTCGGATCATAGATAACCGTAGCAGTAGTAGCACCCAGCCCAAGCCCTTCCAAAACCCTAGACAACCCCAATCTCCATTGCTGCACAAATTCGAACTATTTCATCACTTCCCCCTCTGCAAATCTTTAATCTAGGGTTTCGATAAAGCTTGAAGGAGAGGAACCCATGGACTTCGACGCTTACGAGTACTTGGAGAAGACGGTGGAGGAGAACGAAGACCGGGACTCGAAGAGGAAGAATAGGAGCAAGGAAGGCAGCGAGAGGACCTACAGGAAGAGGGATGTAGACGAGGAGGATCCTGCTCTCCCCGACGGCGAGGACCGAAAGACCAGGAGGTCCAGAGCCGACGACGAGAATGGCAGCGACAGGCGCGACCGAGAGCGTTCTAGTCATCGAGATAAGGATCGGCATCACAGAGATTCGGAGAGAGAGAAGGACCGCGAGCGCGAGCGAGAGCGAGAACGGAGTGGTAGAGAGAAAGAGAAGGAGAGAGAGAGAAGGGAGAGGGACAAGGAGAAGGAGAGGGAGAGAGAGAGGAGGGAAAAGGAGAAGGAGAAGGAGAAGGAGAAGGAGAGGGAGAAAGAAAGGGAAAGAAGGGAGAAAGAGGAGAGAGAAAGGTCGCGGAGAAGCAGGAGTCGATCGGACCGCGACCGAGAGAGGGAAAGAGACCTAGAAATGAGAGACAACAGGTTATTTTTCTTTTAAACGTATTACATTTTTCGTTTTTGATTTCTTGTAGATTCAGCTCTGTTCTTCTTGTTGGTGGTTCAAGAGAGAAGATATGCACAAATTTGTAGACTAGCCGACTTAGATCATTTGTTTGTATTTGGAATCCTGGATTGTAGTTATGGTGTTTTCTTTTTCTTGTACAAATAGCATTTTGAAGCTAAATGAAAGGTTTTAGTTTTTAACTGGTCGTTTCGACAGATGTTTAGAAGATAAGTAGAGTTATATATATTTGGTAAAGAAGTATATGAAACTCGGTAATCATAACTCCTATGATTATTGGCATATCATATAGTTAGGATAAGAATTACCCAAACTAGAAACAAAATTATATAGGTCAAATGACGAAAGAATGGTTCGATTACCCATTAGGGTGCAGCCTAGTGGTCAGAGGGCGAACATGGAGACAGCAATCTTGGATACTGACCCATCCTAAGCTCCTCTTCGACCAGTATTTCTTCATCTCTTCCCTGTCAATCTTCTCCACCATAGATATGATGAAGGCTGGGTTTCTAGTACGTGGGGGATGTATCAATGTCAAGTGAGTAATGATTCACGGTTGTAAGATTGAACAGAGGATGATACTCTAATTTTCAGTGATGCTAACAATGACCATCTTTGCGCTTTAAGAGCTTTACTGTTATGTTTCAAAGTTGTCTCCGGGCTTAGAATCAATTTAACTAAGTCTGAAATTGTTCCAGTGGGCTCAGTCAGCAATATTTATGATTTGGCTAATATTCTGGATTGTAAAGTTTCGTCTTTTCCCATGAAATATCTTGGGTTACCTTTGGGAGCTCCTCATAAATCTGTGGCTGTTTGGGATGGGGTGATTGAGAAGATCGAAAAGAGACTAGCTGGTTGGAAAAAACTTTATTTGTCCAAAGGGGGAAGAGTTACTTTGATTAAAAGCACCTTGTCAAATTTACCCACTTACTACCTCTCTCTTTTCCCTGTCCTAGCGGGGGTGGTTAAAAAAATTGAGAGGATTTTCAGAAATTTCTTATGGGATGGTATTGGGGAGGAACGAAAATTTCACTTGGTGAGTTGGTATAAGGTTTGTACTCCGGTGTCTTGTGGAGGCTTAGGCATGCAGGAATTTAAAGCTTTTTAATAAAGCTCTTCCTGGGAAGTGGCTTTGGAGATACAACAATGAGAGTAATGCATTGTGGAAACAGATTATAGATGTTAAATATGGTAGGATGTGGGGGAATTGGTGTTCTAATGAAATAAAAGGGGCATTTGGGGTGGGATTGTGGAAGTCCATTCGGTTGGGATGGGGGGATTTTGTTAAAAACATTAATTTCAAAGTGGGGATCGGGAATAATATTTCCTTTTGGAACAATGTTTGGTGTGGTGATTCACCCCTTAAATTAGCCTTTCCTAGTCTTTTCAGGATTGCTAAATACAAAGGGGTTGCTGTGGCTGATTCATATTTGTTCTCTAATAACATGCTAAATTGGAATGTGGAATTCCCAGAGATTTACAGGACTGGGAAGTAAGTGAAGCTGCTGATTTCTTTGTAAAACTTTATGATTTGAAGATCTATCTGATCAGGAAGGATAGGATGCAGTGGGTTCATGACATTAAGTCCAGATTTTCGGTGAATTCCTATTACAAGGTGTTAAATAGACAGGATAATAAAACATTCCCCTGGAAATGTATTTGGAAAGCTAGAGAGCCTAGTAAAGTTGCATTTTTTGGCTGTTGGTGTCGTTGGAGAAAGTTTTAACTACTGATAATTTGAGGAAAATGGGTTTATATGTGATGGATTGGTACTATATGTGTAAAAAAGATGGCAAATCAGTTAACCGCCTGTTTCTTCATTGCAAATTGGTGACTGCTTTATGGAATGAGTTATTTGCAAGGTTAGGTATTGATTGGGTGATGCCTCTACAAGTGGTGGACTTCTTGGCTAGTTGGCATGGTGCTGTGGGATGTGGAGGCAATAAAGCTGTATGGAGGATGATTCCTTTGTATTTGTTCTAGTGTTTATGGCTGGAGAGAAATGGGAGTTGCTTCGAAGATTGTGAACGCATAGTGAGAGAATTTAGGGATTTTTTCTTTAGCACTTTAAATTTTTGGGCGTACAATCTAGTGAAGGACATGAATATTTGTAGTGTTTTCTCTTAATTTGCTTTAGCTTGTATTTAGGTGTATTCTCATGTATACTTCCTGTGTACTTGGGCTATGCCTTTTTACTTGGAATAAATTCTCTTATTACCTATGAAAAAAAAAATAGAGGATGATCTAGGGCCTCAGACATATCTGTTTGGGAGATGAGGGCAATTTTTCCTCTTCCCCCCCCCCCCCCCTTTTGGGGGGGTGGGGGTGTTGGGTCAGTCAGTGATTCTTTCTTTGTTATTGCCCTTTTAGCTGTAGGTTGTCTCTGCAATGGAGAAAAGATTATATTTCTTGGTAAGGCCTCTATTTTTGTAGTTCTTGGGATTCATGGTCGACTGAGTGATTGCTTGGGTTTAAAGGAAAGCATATATGAAGAGCAAGGAGGTGCCTATTTAAGAAATTCCTTTTTGCAAGAGACTAAGGCTAAGGTTTGGGAGAATTTGAGGTGTTAAAGGCAGAAATATGTAGATTATAGAGGCTACACAGAGTGGAGTGCAATGGCTCTGAGTCAGTTTGGGATTGACGGAGGGATGGAGTGGAAGTACTTAATCCTTGTCAGATCCGTCTTGCCCAGTACCCGTTGGTCACTTCACTTGCTCAAGGGATGGTTAACATGATTGTTAGTCAATGAGAAAAGCTTAAGAGATTCTATAAACTAGGAGCTCTAGGCACTTCTTGCTCCATTCTTGCATTTGGACTTTTTCTTTGGTATTTACCCCTTTAGCTGCTGAAGCAAGTGCTGTGTATGTAGAAGAGTTTGAAAATAAAAATCAAATTCATCCATGTAACAAACAAGCGAATTATATAAAGCGATTTTTATTTTTCATTTTGGAGGGTAAATTGAATATTTAGAATTTGGGGTTGGCGTAAGTGGTAAAGGCCTTGGTCTTGGTGGTATGCCTCCTCCTAGTCTAAGGTTCGAATCTTCTTAGATGGAAACAATTTCTAGGGGCCATCAGATTGGGGACATTTTTCCTTGAATTACCCAAGGTGCACTTGTAGGAAACTTCTTGCCGAGGACTTGTACACCCTCGGGATTAGTTAGGATTTTGTTTATGGAAACCTGGTGCCAATAAAAAAAAGAATTTGCCACTGTAGAAGGTGAAATTGTATTAAAACTATAAATGTGGTCTCATGATATCATGTCATCTTGCTGCACACTTCTGAATTTTCAGCTTGCTGCCCACTTTGAGCTTTGGTACTGTTGAGGTTGACAGGATGCTCTGGATTCACTCTGGGAACAAGAAGTTCACTGTCTGGTCCATGTACAAGGTTCTGGTAGGTTAGAATCATAATTCATTTCCTTGGAAATGCATATGAGGAGGTAAGGTGCCCTCCAAGGCTGTTTTCTTTGGTTGGACTGCCTCCCTCCGGAAAATCTTCACTGTGAGGTGGCAAAGTCGTTATGGGATACGTATTCTGCAGGAATGGATTTGCGGGGGTGATGCCAAGGAGGGTGGTGGTTCTTCTTGCTTGTTGGAAGGGCCTTTGGGGTAACCCCCAAATTTCCATTGTGTGGAAAATAATCCCTTTCTGTCTCATGTGCATGTGGCTTGAAAACCGTAAACACTCTTTGGATAATCGCATACGTTTCTTTTTCCATACTTTATTCTGTTGGGCTTCTGCTATTATATTCAATGGGTTTAGTTATGTATGATTTTCTCTCATCCATTTCTAGCTCCTAACTTGTAACTAGGTGTTCTCTTTTGTATACTTCCTATGTACTTGAGCTACGCCTATTTACTTTTCCTAATAAAAATTATTCTACTTATAAAAAAAATATGCCATCAATAATTGTTATCGCAATTTGTGGGATGATTTTTTCACGAGAATCGGTTTGTCATGGGTCATGCCTCTTAGATTGGTGGACTTCCTTGCAAGTTGGCGAGGTATTCAGGGTAACTCACAGGTGGTGGCCATTTGGCGTATGGTTCCAATTTGTATGTGTTGGTGTATATGGAGGGAAAGAAATGCAAGAAGCTTTAAAGATTGTGAGAGAACAACGGGGGAACTGAAACTTTTCTTCTTTAAGTCATTGCTTTTATGGGCGGGAACCATTGTTTGTAACAGTCTAAATGATCATGACTTTCTTCTTTCGATTGTAAACCCTAGCTAGGTGTTTCTCATGTATACTACCTGTGTACCTGGGTTTTGCCTTTTTCTATTAATAAAATTTCTATGATTACCTATAAAAAAATAACTGTTTTCGCAATTGGAGGATTACTAGTTTATGGATCAGTTTGAAACATAAATAGTATAGTGGCCATTGAAAGTTTATTATGGTGAAGTATAGATAAGGAAATGCATTACCATGCAATCTAGCTACATGCAGAAAGGAATTTCTTGGTTCATGTTCATATTGCATTGGCAGAATTGCTTCTCAATCTATATCCTTGGTGAGGACTGCAAGACAGGTGGGTGCTTGACCTGATGAGATAAATAAATCCCCAAAATGTCTATTTTTGTGGTTCGGAAGTTATGCCTGGCATATCTCGCAATACTGAAAAAAGGGGCAAAGTAACTATTTTGATCTAATGCATCCTTTAATGTAAGGGCGTGTTTGACTATTATCGGCATCTTTTTCCAAATTGTATTTGGAACAATTTTTTTTCCTTCTATAATTGGTCTACCGTATCTTTATCATTATGCTGAAACTTGTATTGTTGGCAGGAGATTTAAAGATAAAAAAGAAGCAGTGGAGCCAGAAGCTGATCCAGAAAGGGATCAGAGAACTGTCTTTGCATACCAGGTAGAACACCTGTTACTATGTATTTTACATCTTTAAATGCTATCAGACAAAAAAAAAAAATCTGTTTTGTTTGTTTGATTTGCTGATATGAATCTGATGGTGGCAGATGCCTCTCAAGGCAACTGAGAGGGATGCGTATGAGTTCTTCTCAAGAGCGGGCAAGGTTGGTGGAGTTCGATTTTTCATACTCTGCAGACCATTACAGTTGCTAGATTTCTTTCATGATAGAGCAATGTTACTATTCATCCTAAATTTATCATCCCCAGTCACACTTGTTGAAGTGGCGCAGCATAAGTGGCTTCTTATGTTAACCACTTAAATGAAAAATCACTTAAAATGTGCCACACTAGTTAGTGTGGCCGAGGATGAAAAAATCTAGGATGTAAAACAGCACTTCCCTTTACGATATTTTCCTTCTGTCATTAGTTGAAGTCTTAATGCCTTTCAAATTTTCATTTCTTGCAACTTATGTGAGAATAGTTACACTATTATTGCATGAGACATTACTTCAAACATTATGAGTGCATGTTATTGAGATACATTTGGTTGCTGTTGCAGTAAATGCTCCTCTGCCTTCAGTTACGAGTAGTATATTGACTTACTTGTGTCTCAACATTCTGTATACTTTGGGGTGAGTGAAAGCATACATATGAGTTATGTGACAATTTTGTGAGCACCCGGATGTTGGTGTTTTGATGTGCAGGGTGGTCATCCAGTTTTTCCCTCCATGCATTATCCTTGCTCATTTATATTGTGTTCCTATTTGCTTTGGCTCCTTTTTCCCTCAAAAGTTTTTTCCTCATTTCAGGTGAGGGATGTTCGCCTGATCATGGACAGGAATTCAAGACGGTCCAAGGGAGTTGGGTATGACCCTTTTTGTTGGAAAATATTATATTTTTATGCATTTACCTTGTAAATAATTATTAGGATATCAGCTTATAATAATGAAGTTCAACAGTATTCTTAAATGGACTAGCATTGCAATAACGATGAGGATGCCCTCATGTTTAATCAATTCATGCTGTGTACTCAAGGTAGATGACTTGAACCTGACTTTTTTAACATTTTGTGTTGTTTTGAAATTTTCTAGCCGTATTAGGATGCGCTTTATGCCCATGTGCACCTTCCATTTACACCCTACCATAAAGGGCTGAGAGGCTTAATTTGGTTAGAGTTTACTTTTGGCAACAGCCATATATGAGAATTAAACCTGGCAAGTTTCTCCCCTTCCACCCTTTCTCCTTTTGTGGTGACAGAGAAGGGGGAAGCATTTTTTCTTGACTTGGCTCTAGTTCTGGTATCTTATACCAGTTTCGGGTTTACATGATAACTGATTGCTCATTGGTGGTGTTTAAACTTTAAATTGATACTTTCCCCTTTAATGGTTTTATTTTAGATTTTCAACCCTTAACGTGCATTTTCATGGTTACTGAACAAGAGTGGTTCTTGTCATTTCCATCCATCTCCCCCTTGGGGTTATGTGGGAGATGACCTCTTTCCTCATCTATTATGGTTTTCTGATCCTTCATGTAAATTTTGTTCTAGTTCTCTATTTTTGCTGTTATGAGCTGACATTTTATTTTACTAGTCCATCAGATTCATCAAAAGAATCTCTGCTTGAGCTCTCCATGCTAAATTTTTTGTTTCCCAATTCTCTTAACTATAAGCTTTGTATGTTTTGGTGGCAATTTTTGTTAGTCTCGTATGTTTGGAAAAACTTATGCAAGCCTCGGTGATACCGCAGGTATATTGAATTCTATGATGCAATGTCTGTGCCAATGGCAATTGCTCTCTCTGGCCAACTACTTCTTGGACAACCTGTTATGGTTAAACCTTCTGAGGCTGAAAAGAACCTAGTTCAATCTACTGCTTCTGGTGGGGGTTCAGGTGGTCTTGCGGGTCCATATGGCGCAGTGGATAGAAAACTGTATGTGGGCAACTTACACTTCAATATGACCGAAAGCCAACTTAGAGCGGTACTGCAATTGTGTTTAATTTTTCTATCATTGACATGTTTTCCTTCTGATCGGAATTCCCTTCAATTTGCCTTTGATAAAAATAAACTGTTTTCCTTAATTTCATGTTACATTTTTATTAATTGTTATGAAATGCGTATTGCTTATGATGCTATTCAGATTTTTGAACCATTTGGTCCTGTGGAGCTTGTGCAACTGCCCCTTGACCTTGAGACTGGACAATGCAAGGGCTTTGGGTTTGTTCAAGTCAGTAATAAATCCTACTTAACTGTATGTTAAGTGTGTTCTTGATTGACAAATTGGTTATCGAGTAGTTACTTGTTCTTCATGCTTTTGTAGTTTTCCAAGCTTGAAGATGCAAAGGCAGCTCAATCTTTGAATGGAAAATTGGAACTTGCTGGTCGAACTATTAAGGTAGGATTGTATTTATGAAGCTTTAATGCAGATACTGTTAAATTAACTTGACCATGCTGCATTGTTGTTGTTGTTAGCTATCTGTGCATATACTTTGACTATCACTACCTATTCTTGTCAATGTATCTGCGACCCATGTCTGTGTATATATAGGTTTCGTCTGTTACGGATCATGTTGGAGCGCAAGATACAGGAGCAAAAACTGCAGACTTTGATGATGATGATGGGGGTGGTTTGGTGAGTAAATTTGTCATCATTATGTAGGACATTAGGTTTTCCATAAAGTTGGGTATGTGGTTTAGTTTATTAGATTAGGACAAAACTTACTATAAGTGTGTAGCACGATATACTTGGGAAAATCTTCAAGATTATTTCCCGTGTAGTAGTGGCCAGTGGGCCTGTCTGTTGGAATCCTTTTCATGCTTAGCCATAATGGTTGATTTTTCAAAGGATCAGCTTAGCTGCAGAATCACTGGGGGCATTATAGCAAACTCACCACTAAATATGTTATGGTTGTGGTCAAGTTTGACTGAAGTGTTGTTTCATACAAGCATATATTTGTTGGAAGGTTGATGAGGGTTATGATTAGAAAGCTGAGATTCTCTCCCCCAACACCAACTGGGGGTCTCTTGAATTTTTAATGTTAAAGAAAAGTTAATTTTTTTCTTTAATGCCTCTAATGGTATCGGTTAGTCAAATTTTTATAGAATGAGTTCCTTACCAATGCAAATTTCCTCTCCATACAGTCTTTGAATGCTCAATCAAGAGCACTGCTTATGCAGAAGCTGGATCGCTCTGGTATTGCCACAAGGTTTGTATCTCATCCATCCTTATTTCATGGAATGTAACCTAATCATAAATTAATTTGATTACTTTTTGCAGTATTGCAGGTTCTCTCGGAGCTCCTGTGCTGAATGGATCAGCTCCAAATCCACAAGCCCTTAGTTTACCAGTCAACGGGCAAGCTGCAGTTTCTATGCCAGCGCAAGCTATCCCTACCCCAGCTGCAGAACCTGTTGGAACCCCCAGCGAGTGCTTACTACTGAAGAATATGTTTGATCCAGCAACTGAGGTCTGTGGTTTTCTTGTTCTATTCTCCACCCCATCTTACGAAAAGTATTAATGAATATTATTTTATGCAGATGGATCCAGATTTTGATATGGACATCAAAGAGGATGTGGAAGAAGAATGCTCAAAATATGGCCGAGTGAGGCATATTCATGTGGACAAGTAAGGCATCGTTTGTTTTCACAGATGAAATGAGATGAGTTGAGATTAAAGTTAAAAGTTGAATAAAATATTGTTAGAATACTTAACAAAAAAAAAAAATTGTTACAATATATTTTTTTAATATCATTTTTATTTTGGGATTTGAAAATGTTGAATTGCTTATTTTATTTTGTATGAGAATTTGTAAAAGTTGCAATGATTAAATAAGATGAGATGAGATGAGTTGAGAGGAGTTGTAAAAACAAACGAGACTAAGTATATGAATGTAATCTCAAGGGGTTGGCCTAAGTGGTGAAGGCCTTGGTCTTGGGGTATCACTCTCTTCAAGATCTAAGGTTCAACACCTCATGGGTACAAACAATCATTTGGGATCACATCCCCTGGTGAAAAGTCAGCGATTTAACCAGTTCCGTGTAGGGAAACTTCCGAAGGTACGGTGCACAGGACCAGGATTTACTTTGTTGGGTGAGTCTGAAAGGCCCTACCTTAGAGAGGTTCCCCACCATTAAAAAAAAAAACAAAAGTATATGAATTTGTAATGCCCATACCCATTATAAGTGTAACATTCTTGTCTATATTATTTTGAGACTTCTTTTGAGAACCATAAATTCCTCATACGTGTGCATCCCATGTGTATGTAGGTTTAAATGCTACAATTTGTCAGGGCCTCAGGCCTAAGCGACATTGCTATTCCCATAAGAATGGGGTGGTAGTTGAATTCACAAATTCAAGTCCCCTGAAGTGTGTTAGTAACCAATAGAAAACTTGTAGGTTTCCTTATAAATTTGTAATGTCGGTTGCAGAGTTCCACTCTTCCAAACCCAATATTTGTCGTCTTCTATACATGTTATAAATCAAAGTGCTGACTTATTCTAATGTTCTATTCCTATCTGTGAGTTTGTAAACCACACAGACATGCGACCCATACATCCAGATAATAATGTATGCATGTGTGTGTATATACAACACACACACACAAATGTGCTTACACATTTGCAGAGATAGATAGAGACACACATGCTCAATTGCACATATATGTAACTTGTTTTATGTGGCTTACAGAAACAGTGATGGTTTTGTGTATTTGCGGTTTGAAACTGTGGAAGCTGCAATGGCTGCTCAACGTGCGATGCATTTGAGATGGTTTGCTCGCAGGTTGATTTCAGCCTTGTACATGGTAATCTATTTATACCCACAAGCCCTTGGTTCTGTTTGGTTCCGGATTTTCATATGTATTTTATTGTTTAGTTTGTTTATTTGGCTACTACAATTATCAAAATTGTTTGATGCATCCCTGTAGGCCGGGGCTAAGGTTCTATTTGGATTGAGAGATGAGATGAGATGAGTTGAGATGATTTGTGAATAGTAGTGAGATTTGTGAGATGATCTCAACTCATCTCTCAATCTGCTCTAAATGTTAACTTTCTTAAGGTAATTTGACAATATTTTTTATTTGATAAGTCAATCCTCAGATATGTATACAAGAGAAGCGCCTTGCTAGACAGATGAAGGAAATCAGACAGACATAAAATCTAAATAAGGAAAACGGCTGGAATATATATGAGCCAACATCCAGACCAAGTGTTTTTAGTACTGAGAGTAAACATTAGTTGCTTTCCATTTTGCTTTTGGTAGAAGAATTGAATGGTCAACCGAGAAGATGCTTTATTGATTATGAGGTTCTTCCTGAGGGTAATACTTCCCTGGAGGCTGTGAGAAATAGGGACCCCCCAAACTCCTAAGGGTGGGCTCAAGTGGCATGGGCCTTGGTCTTGGTGGTATGCTCCCTCCATGTCTAAGGTTTGAATCCTTGTGTGCAAACAGTTTCTAGTGGCCACATCCCATCGGTGAAAAAGCTGATGATTTACCTGATCTGTGTGATAGTAGCGTGTTAGTTAAGTCCAGAGTTTAACCGGGTAAAAGACACGTTGCGTTTGCACCGTCTACAGAATTCTTCGTCAATAAAAAGAAACATGGACCCTGGATTGTGAAAGATAACTTTGCATTCATGTGTCTTTACCCTACTTTTAAGTGTTTAATTGGTTGCATCCAAATTGTTTAGAATTTTAAAGAAGCTTTCACTCTGTTTTGCAGCAACCCCATGTATATGAAGCTACGTTTAAAGATGGAGAATGAAGGCATACAATCGGCATTTCCAAGAGAATTTTTGTGCTTTTTGATGTGTTGACGGATTTTTAGATGATACGGTTTAATTCATATACACTGCATCAGATGTACCATAACAGTTATATCTTTATCCAGTGATGGTGATATGTAATTTGTTCATCAACTCGTCATTTTATTGTAGTTTTAAGTTCTAGATATATTCCTGTTGTTTTTCTTTCCTTGTGTATTAGTTTTGGTTGTTGAATTAATAATATATGCATTGTGTTTAGGGGTACGAACACGTGGTACTCCTATCTTAATTATATAAATTCTGTTATCAAACAATTTTAATGACATGAATTTTTTTTTTTTTTTGATAAGATGGGAGTATTATGTTATCCATATTCTTGAATTACCTGATAATTTGATGGAAAATCCATAAGACAGCTGATAGCATCCATTGGCTGCTAGTGAGGGCGCACAGGCAAGGCGGTTTGGCATGCTATTGCCCCTGAACCCTTGGGCTGTATTGCCCTTGATCACATGTGTCTGTAAGTTGGGTTTTTGGTTAAGAGTAAAACTAATATATATATATATATATATATATTTTTTTTTATCAGTAATGCGGTATTTTAATTTTTAATTATTGAAGACTATTTTTTATGTTCTACTTGTGAGTCAATTATATGATGATAGTTAAAAAAAGATGATAAATAGAATTTTTCTAATGGGTAAAATTTCCTAATAGGAAAAAAATAAAAATAGAAAAACATAAGAACAGAATGTTGTTTGGCTTCCAATCAATGCTACGAAATGGAAATAAAAATCCTATGCTGGGCAAAGAAAAAGAAGTTTTTAAACGGAAATTTCGCNTAATTGTTACAATATATTTTTTTAATATTATTTTTATTTTGGGATTTGAAAATGTTGAATTGCTTATTTTATTTTGTATGAGAATTTGTAAAAGTTGCAATGATTAAATGAGATGAGATGAGTTGAGAGGAGTTGTAAAAACAAACGAGACTAAGTATATGAATGTAATCTCAAGGGGTTGGCCTAAGTGGTGAAGGCCTTGGTCTTGGGGTATCACTCCCTTCAAGATCTAAGGTTCAACACCTCATGGGTGCAAACAATCATTTGGGATCACATCCCCT
Organism: Pterocarya stenoptera; assembly: GCA_003123785.1. Taxonomy (NCBI): domain Eukaryota; kingdom Viridiplantae; phylum Streptophyta; class Magnoliopsida; order Fagales; family Juglandaceae; genus Pterocarya; species Pterocarya stenoptera. The sequence continues at coordinate 91,723 of QEOT01006641.1, forward strand.
GGTGAAAAGTCAGCGATTTAACCAGTTCCGTGTAGGGAAACTTCCGAAGGTACAGTGCACAGGACCAGGATTTACTTTGTTGGGTGAGTCTGAAAGGCCCTACCTTAGAGAGGTTCCCCACCATTAAAAAAAAAAACAAAAGTATATGAATGTGTAATGCCCATACCCATTATAAGTGTAACATTCTTGTCTATATTATTTTGAGACTTCTTTTGAGAACCATAAATTCCTCATACGTGTGCATCCCATGTGTATGTAGGTTTAAATGCTACAATTTGTCAGGGCCTCAGGCCTAAGCGACATTGCTATTCCCATAAGAATGGGGTGGTAGTTGAATTCACAAATTCAAGTCCCCTGAAGTGTGTTAGTAACCAATAGAAAACTTGTAGGTTTCCTTATAAATTTGTAATGTCGGTTGCAGAGTTCCACTCTTCCAAACCCAATATTTGTCGTCTTCTATACATGTTATAAATCTAAGTGCTGACTTATTCTAATGTTCTATTCCTATCTGTGAGTTTGTAAACCACACAGACATGCGACCCATACATCCAGATAATAATGTATGCATGTGTGTGTATATACAACACACACACACAAATGTGCTTACACATTTGCAGAGATAGATAGAGACACACATGCTCAATTGCACATATATGTAACTTGTTTTATGTGGCTTACAGAAACAGTGATGGTTTTGTGTATTTGCGGTTTGAAACTGTGGAAGCTGCAATGGCTGCTCAACGTGCGATGCATTTGAGATGGTTTGCTCGCAGGTTGATTTCAGCCTTGTACATGGTAATCTATTTATACCCACAAGCCCTTGGTTCTGATTGGTTCCGGATTTTCATATGTATTTTATTGTTTAGTTTGTTTATTTGGCTACTACAATTATCAAAATTGTTTGATGCATCCCTGTAGGCCGGGGCTAAGGTTCTATTTGGATTGAGAGATGAGATGAGATGAGTTGAGATGATTTGTGAATAGTAGTGAGATGTGTGAGATGATCTCAACTCATCTCTCAATCTGCTCTAAATGTTAACTTTCTTAAGGTAATTTGACAATATTTTTTATTTGATAAGTCAATCCTCAGATATGTATACAAGAGAAGCGCCTTGCTAGACAGATGAAGGAAATCAGACAGACATAAAATCTAAATAAGGAAAACGGCTGGAATATATATGAGCCAACATCCAGACCAAGTGTTTTTAGTACCGAGAGTAAACATTAGTTGCTTTCCATTTTGCTTTTGGTAGAAGAATTGAATGGTCAACCGAGAAGATGCTTTATTGATTATGAGGTTCTTCCTGAGGGTAATACTTCCCTGGAGGCTGTGAGAAATAGGGACCCCCCAAACTCCTGAGGGTGGGCTCAAGTGGTATGGGCCTTGGTCTTGGTGGTATGCTCCCTCCATGTCTACGGTTTGAATCCTTGTGTGCAAACAGTTTCTAGTGGCCACATCCCATCGGTGAAAAAGCTGATGATTTACCTGATCTGTGTGATAGTAGCGTGTTAGTTAAGTCCAGAGTTCAACCGGGTAAAAGACACGTTGCGTTTGCACCGTCTACAGAATTCTTCGTCAATAAAAAGAAACATGGACCCTGGATTGTGAAAGATAACTTTGCATTCATGTGTCTTTACCCTACTTTTAAGTGCTTAATTGGTTGCATCCAAATTGTTTAGAATTTTAAAGAAGCTTTCACTCTGTTTTGCAGCAACCCCATGTATATGAAGCTACGTTTAAAGATGGAGAATGAAGGCATACAATCGGCATTTCCAAGAGAATTTTTGTGCTTTTTGATGTGTTGACGGATTTTTAGATGATACGGTTTAATTCATATACACTGCATCAGATGTACCATAACAGTTATATCTTTATCCAGTGATGGTGATATGTAATTTGTTCATCAACTCGTCATTTTATTGTAGTTTTAAGTTCTAGATATATTCCTGTTGTTTTTCTTTCCTTGTGTATTAGTTTTGGTTGTTGAATTAATAATATATGCATTGTGTTTAGGGGTACGAACACGTGGTACTCCTATCTTAATTATATAAATTCTGTTATCAAACAATTTTAATGACATGAATTTTTTTTTTTTGTTGATAAGATGGGAGTATTATGTTATCCATATTCTTGAATTACCTGATAATTTGATGGAAAATCCATAAGACAGCTGATAGCATCCATTGGCTGCTACTGAGGGCGCACAGGCAAGGCGGTTTGGCATGCTATTGCCCCTGAACCCTTGGGCTGTATTGCCCTTGATCACATGTGTCTGTAAGTTGGGTTTTTGGTTAAGAGTAAAACTAATATATATATATATATATATATATTTTTTTTTATCAGTAATGCGGTATTTTAATTTTTAATTATTGAAGACTATTTTTTATGTTCTACTTGTGAGTCAATTATATGATGATAGTTAAAAAAAGATGATAAATAGAATTTTTCTAATGGGTAAAATTTCCTAATAGGAAAAAAATAAAAATAGAAAACATAAGAACAGAATGTTGTTTGGCTTCCAATCAATGCTACGAAATGGAAATAAAAATCCTATGCTGGGCAAAGAAAAAGAAGTTTTTAAACGGAAATTTCGCCAATCTTAAAGTTACACACAAATGGAGAGTAGGAAATCTCTTGCCAGATCACCCCTTTTCCCCAACAACAAAAAGGAAATAGAAAACAACAAATCCAGAAATGAATACATACATGTAGAACAGAAAACAATAAAATTATATAAATTTTGGAAAATAAAGGGAGAGAATAAAAGGAGGGGCAAACATTATTCTAACCTTCCCAAGTGGGTTACATTACAGTTGCAATGAAAGGTAAAAAGAGAACAGTATGACCACAGAATTGTACATAACCGTCCTTAAAGGAAGCTGCCTCTTGCTTCATGCAGGATTCCTAGATAGACTGCAATTGGGAGAAGGAGATTCGGATAATTGACCCATCAATAGAGGAGGCATGCTTGCAGACAAGTGCCTCAGCGGCTTGCTCTTCAGTCTCAAACAGAACTAAGGCTTGTTTCTTCCCATTTGCCTCAAAGATTTTGGTGTTAACAATAGTCCCATGCTCCTCCAGGTGTGTCACCAAATCATCTTCCGTAATTTCCTGAGGGAGGGTGGACAGGTGGATCATCTTGGTTGGTGAACAGCAATACCGGTAGTTTTTGGCAGCATTACGGTTAAAGCGGTTAAGGTNCGTAGAACAGAAAACAATAAAATTATATAAATTTTGGAAAATAAAGGGAGAGAATAAAAGGAGGGGCAAACATTATTCTAACCTTCCCAAGTGGGTTACATTACAGTTGCAATGAAAGGTAAAAAGAGAACAGTATGACCACAGAATTGTACATAACCGTCCTTAAAGGAAGCTACCTCTTGCTTCATGCAGGATTCCTAGATAGACTGCAATTGGGAGAAGGAGATTCGGATAATTGACCCATCAATAGAGGAGGCATGCTTGCAGACAAGTGCCTCAGCGGCTTGCTCTTCAGTCTCAAACAGAACTAAGGCTTGTTTCTTCCCATTTGCCTCAAAGATTTTGGTGTTAACAATAGTCCCATGCTCCTCCAGGTGTGTCACCAAGTCATCTTCCGTAATTTCCTGAGGGAGGGTGGACAGGTGGATCATCTTGGTTGGTGAACAGCAATACCGGTAGTTTTTGGCAGCATTACGGTTAAAGCGGTTAAGGTTTGAATTGGAGTAATCATGGGTGTCTGGGGCTGGTGTTATATTTGGATACTTGGAGAAGTTTACCTCCAGCTGTTTCCCAAAGAGCAATGCTCCCTATGTCAAAATAGAAAACTTAATGCTTAATTATCTGGAATGTAACCTATCAAGCGAGATTATAAAGATAATCCTTAAAGCACCATAATCAAACGTAAATACCATTAACCAAAATTTTGAAAAAAACAAACATAATTGCAACAATAAAAAGAATACAAGGATAATCACCTTAAAGAGTTAATCCTAGCACAAATTAGATGGTGCTTTTCTGAGAAGCCATTGATCAACATTTGAAAAGAAACAGATAAACAGAAGGCCACCAGTTTCAAATAAAAGGATTCTTTTGGGTTGATCAAGGAGAGGTGAACATTTGTGCAAGATAGGGAGCAAACTAGGTCCCGACAAAATCCCCAAAGAAAATTCTTTCAATTGACCTATAAATAATCAATTTTCAACTTAAAAAAGAAGTTGACATGACGGTACAATTAAGGACAAACACCTATTTCAATCTAGGGGATGAAAAGAAAATCAATATTTTATATCAGTGGGGCTATAGTTGGTGACAACAATGTTTCTGTTACAGAAGTTCCAATAAAAATAGGAAATGCCCTAGCTTTGGGTGCAGTTTGAACATTATANTTTGAATTGGAGTAATCATGGGTGTCTGGGGCTGGTGTTATATTTGGATACTTGGAGAAGTTTACCTCCAGCTGTTTCCCAAAGAGCAATGCTCCCTATGTCAAAATAGAAAACTTAATGCTTAATTATCTGGAATGTAACCTATCAAGCGAGATTATAAAGATAATCCTTAAAGCACCATAATCAAACGTAAATACCATTAACCAAAATTTTGAAAAAAACAAACATAATTGCAACAATAAAAAGAATACAAGGATAATCACCTTAAAGAGTTAATCCTAGCACAAATTAGATGGTGCTTTTCTGAGAAGCCATTGATCAACATTTGAAAAGAAACAGATAAACAGAAGGCCACCAGTTTCAAATAAAAGGATTCTTTTGGGTTGATCAAGGAGAGGTGAACATTTGTGCAAGATAGGGAGCAAACTAGGTCCCGACAAAATCCCCAAAGAAAATTCTTTCAATTGACCTATAAATAATCAATTTTCAACTTAAAAAAGAAGTTGACATGACGGTACAATTAAGGACAAACACCTATTTCAATCTAGGGGATGAAAAGAAAATCAATATTTTATATCAGTGGGGCTATAGTTGGTGACAACAATGTTTCTGTTACAGAAGTTCCAATAAAAATAGGAAATGCCCTAGCTTTGGGTGCAGTTTGAACATTATACCGCTCAATATGTTCACAAATAATATTACAAATCTTGTCCGTTTGAATGGTTTGGAAAACTATAGTTTCTGATTTTTTCCTTTATGTTTAGTAGAAAGTAGCTACGAAGTCCTCAAATAATATAAAAGTCACAATCAGATCCTTTGCCAGCCAGATACTTCAGAAATATTAAGAAAACAATTTTGATTGCTATGACATACACCCTGCGGATAACTATGGTCAACAACTTGACACTTTTTTTTTCCGATAAGTATAAACTACGTGTAAGAAGAGTATCGGATAGAATGGATGACAACTTGACATTGTTATGTTGAAAAAAATGTCAAAGTTATGAAAAACTACAATTAAGTAAATGTGTTTATATGTTTAAGTGGACTGCTGTTGCCATATCAGCTCACATAAATATCATCAAATTTTGTTGGTCAAACTAACAGGACCTAAACTGTGATTTTTTGAATTTGATTGTAATTGAAATTCTACTTTGGATAACCCCAAGGGGTTGGCCCAAGTGGTGAAGGCCTTGGTCTTGGGGTATCACTCCTTTCAAGGTCCAAGGTTCAATACCTCATGGGTGCAAACAATCCTTTGGGGCCACACCCCCTGGTGAAAAGCAAGTGATTTAACCAGTTCCGTATAGGAAAATTTCCGAGGGTGCGGTGTGCTGGACTGGGGTTTACTCTGCAGGAGTGGGTCCAAAGGGCCCTGCCTTGGAGAGGTTCCCCGACATAAAAAAAAAAAAAAAAATCTACTTTGGATTACAATGAACATATGGAAAAATAAATCTAACCTTCAAGAAGTGCACAGCCAACTCTGCCTGGAATCCATCTCCCATTTGAATAAGGGCGTGATCTGGTTTACTACGAAGAAGCTTAATCCTCACAATGTTTCCATAAAGGGAAAATAAATTGAACAACTTATCCTCATCAATTTTCTGAAGAAAGAAAGTTTTCATAGCATTAATGAACTTCAAAAGAAGGAATGGATGGGAAACAAATACAAGATACATCACTTACATCAGGATTTAGATTAGAGACCAAGACAGTGCACCTGTCATTTGTGCCACTTATTCC
>QEOT01006641.1:99387-144227 GCA_003123785.1 Pterocarya stenoptera
AGGGCACTCTGGTGTGACTGGTACTGGATAAGGGCTTGAAAACCTACAAATATGCAGACCAATGGAGCAGTATTTAATACATTTGTGAAAGATCTTTTTCTGTCATGAGTCCTTGCATAAGGTCATAGAAATCTTCAAGAATATGCTTAAGCTGATACAGTCAATGTGTTAAAGTTCCAGTACTCTATATCCAAATCATCAATACTATCTTCCCCACAGCACAAAAAATATATCCAGAGAGAGAGAGAGAGAGAGAGAGAGAGAAGACTTGAAGAAGCTGACCAGCTGACTTCTGAAATGTGACAATCTTCTCCACAAAACCATAAGGAGAAAACACTTGATGAAGCACTTCCACTGTCATTGGATATAGCATGTGATGGATTGTGACCAAGAGAATTCGATTAGGCGGTGCATCCTGAAAGTTCCTCGTGATATACCAGCAGAGACAGGAGAGAATGTAGAGATAGAGATAGAGAGAGAGAGAGAGAGAGAGAGAGAGGAGGGTAAATATATCAAGAAATAGAAATTGAAAAGATTTAAGAGATAAGATAAGTTACTTTATTACTTTTTTTTTATAAGTAAGAGTAAATTTATTGATATGAATGAAATAGGCATAGCCCGTGTACACAGGAAGTATACAAAATTAACAAAATTTCGTATACTTTATTACTTACTGATTTGCATTTACAAAATTAACAAAATAATATTATGATTCATATGTTTATGCATGTTTGGATATGTTTCCAAGACAATTGCCACAGCTAGAAAGGTGGTCTTTTGGAGAAAAGAAACCGTTATCTAGAAGATCATTTGTACAAGTTGACCGAAAGAACATTCTATATAAATAATTCACACCACACACCTTTCTTTTTTGCAGGTAAAATTTTATTAAAATTGCCGGTGGGCATTGCATAGCGACATCGGTAACATGAAAGGGAAACACCTATAATCTAAACTACACATGATGTTGGTAATATGGAAGAGAAACACCTATAACCTAAATTACACATGCAGAAACACATATTTGTCTATATAAGTTGCAGGCTGAGTAATAGAGTTGTCAGAGCAAGTACCAGTGGTTCTCACATGAAGTCATACAGGCTAAAGGGCATGGACTAATTGAGCCAAGTATAGAAGTTTACGATATTTACACAAATAGTTATATATTACTATATGGTTAAACTCCAACTTGAGCCAGTTCATCCTCTTCTTTGAAAGCTTGGCGTCTACCATTTTCCCTCCCTCCCTCCCTTGCTAGGTATTGACATCTTTTGATGACGAGGAACCCAAAGACCGTGCAAAAGCAACATTCATTTACCCGGGTAAACAACAGACCCATGTGATGCTAAGAGTTAACATCTAGCTTACTAACCAAGAATATAGGGTAAAATCAAACAATGTATCAATTACTACATACCTCTAGAGTGGTTTCACATCTTAACAAATAGGCAACAGATTTAATAGGTAGATGGTTATGAAGAACAATTCACTTAGCTAGCAAAATAGAGAGCTCACTCATAACGAAGTTAGTTTCCAATTTCAAACTTATATAGAGTCATACATATTGATAAAGCATGTAAGACATTACTTTTTCTTTTATTTTATAATATTAGGTACCATATGAACAGGGTCTTATTTAAAAGGAAAAAGTTGTGTATTTGGGCTATGCCTCTTTCCAATCAATAAAACTTCATTCTTGGTTATCAAAAAATATATCTTTGTGCAGCTTCCCCCCCTCAACCTTTCGGGCTCCTCCCTTGTTAATGGAATGGCATCAAAGTATACATGTCCATAAAATCATTCAAGGACATTTTTCATGCATTTGATCATCCTCTCAACAAAAACAGATAAAGACATACAGATCTATGAAGATCTATATCATTAAATAGTTCTTTAACAAAAGTCTATATTTATGAATTTCTAGGCAAGTTTCGTAACACTACCACATGAGTTCATGTGCCCAGCAAAAAAAATATTTTCGGTCTAAGAGCACCCACAAAACAAAAATAGAAGGATAGTCAAAATTTAAGCACCANGATATTTACACAAATAGTTATATATTACTATATGGTTAAACTCCAACTTGAGCCAGTTCATCCTCTTCTTTGAAAGCTTGGCGTCTACCATTTTCCCTCCCTCCCTCCCTTGCTAGGTATTGACATCTTTTGATGACGAGGAACCCAAAGACCGTGCAAAAGCAACATTCATTTACCCGGGTAAACAACAGACCCATGTGATGCTAAGAGTTAACATCTAGCTTACTAACCAAGAATATAGGGTAAAATCAAACAATGTATCAATTACTACATACCTCTAGAGTGGTTTCACATCTTAACAAATAGGCAACAGATTTAATAGATAGATGGTTATGAAGAACAATTCACTTAGCTAGCAAAATAGAGAGCTCACTCATAACGAAGTTAGTTTCCAATTTCAAACTTATATAGAGTCATACATATTGATAAAGCATGTAAGACATTACTTTCTTTTTTTTTTATAATATTAGGTACCATATGAACAGGGTCTTATTTAAAAGGAAAAAGTTGTGTATTTGGGCTATGCCTCTTTCCAATCAATAAAACTTCATTCTTGGTTATCAAAAAATATATCTTTGTGCAGCTTCCCCCCCTCAACCTTTCGGGCTCCTCCCTTGTTAATGGAATGGCATCAAAGTATACATGTCCATAAAATCATTCAAGGACATTTTTCATGCATTTGATCATCCTCTCAACAAAAACAGATAAAGACATACAGATCTATGAAGATCTATATCATTAAATAGTTCTTTAACAAAAGTCTATATTTATGAATTTCTAGGCAAGTTTCGTAACACTAGCACGAGTTCATGTGCCCAGCAAAAAAATATTGTCGGTCTAAGAGCACCCACAAAACAAAAATAGAAGGATAGTCAAAATTTAAGCACCAACCTGGTTACGCCCTTGAGGGTTCTGATCCACTGTGGTCAGTTCTTGATGTGAAGAGAACTGAATGTAAACATTTCTCCCCCTAGCATAACCAAACACACATTTAATTTTCCACTATAACATTAAATGAGAAAAAAAAATAACAAACACTGAGACGTTTAATCCCCATGCTACCCAACCATGTGACCCGACAAAGGGGTCTCCCCAAAAGGAGTCTCCCGTAGTCACAGCATGCATACAAGAAAAACAGAAATTGTGACAGAAACACTCTACCGAACACTAGGTTGAATATTTGCGTAGTATTGCATTACATTGACAGCGGATACCACATCCTGCATCTGGATAAGAGCCTGTTTTAAAATGATAAGATAAAACTAACACAAATTAGGTTTTTCCATTGTCATAGCCTTCTACGCAGATATCCACCGAATCATTAATTTTTCCCAAAAAAGTATTAGAGTCAAAAGTAATAACCTGGTTCTTTGCACGAAGCATCACTGATTTAGTAACAACCCCAAAAGGCTGAACCAGTTGAAGCAAATCATTCTGGAAAATCGAAAGAGAGACAAATAGACGAATGAAACTAAACAATACGATACACAAACAATACAAAAGCAGAGAGAACTTTCTTTGCAATGCAAGAGTACCTCAGTTATCTCGTAACCCACGTTTCGAACATGAAGAACTTTTGAAGGCTCTGTCATCTTAGTCAATAGCTGTGATAAATCACAAAACTTGTTAAACATATTTTGATGTCGTAAAGAAATCAGAAATAATAATTTGACACTAACAGAACTAGATAAGAAAAGCATTAGCCCCTGCCTGGCTACCAATAACTCTGAAAACGAAAAAAGTACTAAAATCGTGCAATTTTAATGCTTTTGGACACAACTCTAGTTTTCCGTTGATTTGAAACTTAAAGCTCAGGTTTCTGCGATCTTTTCTCAGCAGCCGAACTAAAAGTTAATCTAAAGAGAAAATAACAGAAATTTATCTGATACAGAAGAACAAGACAGAAATAAAAATTGATAAAATAAAACCCAAGAGCTTGAATGGAATGGGCATACTAATCTCACAAAGAATCGAATGAAACGCAAATTGAAGCTTCAACGTAATGCTAAAAGAACATATTTTGGAGAAGGTTGGAGAAAAAGCCGATCACATTAGCTTACAGTGAACTGGCGGGCTAGACAGCTTTGAAGTTGATCTCTTTGAATTTATGTATCTGAGATAAGTGTCTCAGCTGGGGCTGGCGTGCATCTGAGAAAGGGAGAGAACGGTTCGGAGCCCTAGATTTGGAATTTAATGTTTGTTCGTACAACGAACAAAATAGGTTGTGGTCGTTAATGTAATTTTTACCTGTCCCCTCGCAATTAGGGAAATTAAAAAAATGAAACATGACAAAACAAAAAAACGCATTTTCACCTGGTGCTGTTGTTCCTTTTGTACAAACTATAAGGGCAAATAATAAAGGTAAATGATCTCTTTTGTAATCAAAAAGTCCGCCCGCTTGGATATACAGTTCAGATCAGATAAGATGAGATGTTTTAAATAGTAATTAAATAAAAAATTGATAGAATATATTTTTTAGTATTATTTTTATGTTGAAATTTAAAAAAATTGAATTGTTTATTATATTTTTGTATGGAAATTTGAAAAAATTATAATAATTGAGATGAGATGAGATGAGATAAGATAGTAGTTTTGTGTAAACAAACGGGGTTGAGTTCAATCGCTAGGGATAAGCGCCGTGTAAGCAGCTGTTGATGTGGCAACAAATAGATACGCACCGTTTTGAAATTTTCACACTTCCAAAATGCCACTTAACCGATCACACTTTGAAACTCTAGGATTCCTTATTCTCTGCGACTTTTCATTCCTCCTTCCCTCCCTCTCTACTCCTTATGAGAGTCCTCTTTCTTTGTCCCCTTGAAGCCACGTCCCTCCCCTCAAAGCCGCCACTTATAGCCTCCCTTAGTGTCGAGATTGAAAGTCTGAGACCACCCACACGAATGAAGCCTTCAATTCCTCCTTCCCTCAGCCACGTCTCCTACCGAAGGTAGCGATCCCTTCGTCATCCTCCCTTCGTCTTCATCTTCTAGGAAGAGCCTCTTCCCCTTCATCCCAAAAAACCCTAACCTTCGAACTTCCGGCATGCAGCTCCACTTTCAGCACACAGCTTCATTTCCGACGTCTGCTACCACATTCCATAATTTCCTCTTAGGATTTTTTTATCTACGAAATGTGTCTTTTTTTATGTGTTAGATCTACAAACTGTTAGGGTTTTTTTAGGTTCTTTCTCTTTGTATTACCGAATGGTATTTTCATTCTTTGGTTTGAAGGTGTGGTAGATGTCTATTTTCTTTCTATTATCAAGGAACGTGAATATTTTTTTTCCTTTCTGTTGTAATCAAAATGGCAATTTATGTTATTTTTCAACTGATTTCTAGTACCCAAGATTCTTCTTCAAAGTTTTGTTGACCCATTGTGGAGGGAGATGAAAAGGAAAAAGAAGAGAAAACTCAACGACTGTACCTTACTCTGTTTTCACTTTTGATTAAGTTGGAGCTCTTTAACTGCATTCACTTGAACTTGTGGTTTTAATTAATTAATTTATTTTTTGGGTGAGTGTTTGGTTTGAAAAGTTTGAGCTTGGTTTGTAAGGACTTTGTTTGTTTGGGTTTGCCTTGGAGGATGCTTTGTGTTTAAGGTCTCTTTCAGTGTTTGCGTTCTTTATCTTCTAAATGAAGCTTTTTTGTTGTAAACTGCAAATTTAAAAGTAGCTGTAAAAGTAGCTGCAAATTTGGTCTTCTATTTGACTCACTAGCTTTTCAGGCTTGTGCTCTTTCTTTCTTGCTTGTTTAGGAACTTGAAAATCTTGGATTTCTCTCTTTTTATTTTTATTTTTATTTTTTTTAATCCATGGAAAGAAAAAGAATAATTGATATGGTTCCAAGTCTGTCAAAACTTGTAGCTGTTAACCTCCTTAACTTCTTCACAATCTAGCGATGTGGGGCTTGCATTGAGCTTATTGTGTATGTTTATACCACATGTGGGTCTTGATTAGGAGCTTATTGTGTTTTCATGTTGTTATTTTGTGATTAGGAGTTAGCTGTCAACCTTTTAATGTGTGGTGCTTGTTGTATAAATCACTAATATGTGTGTTTTTCCATTGTGATTTTGGTTCATGTAGAATGTCTTCATCATCATTGTTTTCTTCATCGTCAGCGAAATGTACTTGGCACAACCATTGAGCTTCTGTAATATTGAAGCTACATTGAGATACTCAAATACTAAATCCAGGATGACCCTTCTTAGGGTATCCAAAGTACAACACAAAGGTAACTAGTACTCTTGTAAATATTAGTTAACTTGAACTAAGATATTGATTAATATTACGTACATCTAACACTTTTTTTTTAAATATATGTGTTAAATATTAGGGATTACCATATTGCAAATATTTCAAGTGGGTAGATAGTAATCAATACATAAAGTCAGATCTACAAGAAATAAAAAATAAACTCTTAAAGAAGGAGGAAGAGCTCGAGAAGAGACTCATCGATGTCGAAAAGAGGGAGATTCATCTCCGTAAAATAGTGGATGAGATCGAGAAGAGAGAGATGGTGCTATCCAGTAGAAATGAGGAGGTTTGAAAAAAGCAGTTGGTTCTTCTTGAGAGCGGAGCTCTCCTAAGGCGTTCACGCACGCTGCCTTGATTGTATTGGGGTTTTGTGATAGTTGTTTGTTGTTACTTGGTAAATTGGTAGTGATTTATGTTACAAATCATAGTCTGAATTTGTAGTGTAAGTATTGTAAATAGCTTAGAGAACTGAATTTATAGTTTAAGTGTTATAAAATAGCTTAGATAGCTGATTTGTATAATTCAGTGTTATAAGTTATTTGAAGTTGTGAGGTTGATGTTTTCCCCTCCGTTCTTCCGGTTGAATAAAATATTCTTGAAGTCATGTGATGCTTGTTTACTTCAAACTGCAAACTCAAAACTAAACTTGTGCATCATCACTAGGAATATGCAATTCTTGTTAATCAAACTGCAAACTCAAAACTGGTGCATCATCACTTTTTAGGATATAAAATATTCCAACGAAATAACTAGGTAAAAAACAATGCAAGCTTTCTTTCCACTAAAATGTACCTATAACTTGCAAGCTTTCTTCCCACAGAAATAATTACAACAACTATAACTTGCAAGATTTCTTTCCACAAAAATAAATTACAATTTTCAACTTGTGTCATGCTATCTTTCCAAAAAAATAATTACAACAATTAGAATAACTTGCAAGGTTTCTTCCTACAAAAATAAATTACAATTTTCAACTTGCAAGCTTTATTCTCACAAAAATGTACTTGCAAAAACTATAACTTGCCAAGCTTTCTTCCCACAAAAATAATTACAACTACAACTTGTGTCATGCTTTCTTCCCACAAATATAATTACAAAAACTACAACTTGCAAGATTTTTTCCAAAAATAATTATAAAACCTATCACTTGAGAAGCTTTCTTCCCACAAATAATTAAAAAAACCGGGTGTTGCCACGATTTCTTCTTCCAAGCATTCAACAAACTGGTTCAGCGTAACCTCCACAGACAATAGTCCTACATCTCGCTAAATTAAGAATATTTAATGAGAAATCATATTTTTTTATTATTATTTTTTTTATAGGTAAGTCATATCTAATAGCAATTTTCATACACATACTTTTTATGTATATACTACAAAATTGAATCATACGTTATAAAGTTTTAACAAATATAAGCATAAATTAAAATTCAACCATATCATTGCATCGGTTGTGATCCATCCAACCCAGGTTGCAAAGGTTGTGATCCATCCACTCCAAGTTGCATCTATAAAGAATAAATAACAAATATTAATGTGACATCAATATTACTATTACAAATATCAAAAGTTTAGAAATATTAACTTTCTTGACTCCCAACTATATTTTGGATTCCACTAATGTCAAAAGCTGAGTTGACTGGAACAGTCTAGTGATAAATAGATAACAACAAAAATATGGCAAATATAAGTCTATCGCATGTGTAGGAATTACTTCTCCAAGTAAGGCAGCAATTTTGCAACAAAAATATGTATACCTGCACATTTCCTTTAGCAGCAAGATCTATCTCGGATGACCCAACTAAATTCCTACATGTGTTTTGGGCTGGCGTATCTCCTTCATCTCGCTAATAATCAAGTAACAAGTAAAAACTCTATGTCAGCACAATATTTTGCATAAATAAATCAACCCAAATAAACATATATGTGGCAAATATTCTTGTTATTAAAAATATCGAACCTCTTTACGTTTTCCCTTTACATTTGCTTTCTTCGTCCTCGTTTTAACTTTCCGCTTGTCTTGCTCCATCTTGGATGCTCTCATAAGAGATGAGTCTTTCTTTTCTACACACAACTCATGGACTGAGTACTTGCTGCGAACTACCAACTGTAGTTGTGTCCTTTGTTGTTAAACCAACATTGGAACCAGTTTCGGTCATTGAAGGGATTCTTGGTTGCCACGATATAAATCAATCATTGCAAATAACTTTTTAGTTGCATCTTCAGTATGCTCTTTTGAACCCACTGCATGAGTAATCATTTGATAACAAATATTCAATAATCTTGAATATCTGTTAGTATCTTCCTGCTGATATCCTGTATCATAGGTATTGTAGATTAACATGTATCTTCGTTCGATGTCCTTTCTCCATCGAACTAAAATGTACCTATCTAGCAAAGACTTTATCCCGTTACATTTGAATATGGCCAAGACATGCCTACACAGTAGTATCCCCCTTCGTCTGAAATAACTCACATGAACACTTAACATCGTAGTCTTCCTCATTAGAGTCTACATAATATGTAACATGTTTTGTGAACTCCTCAACATGAATTTCATCTTCTACCAGGTAGGTATTCTTCACACCATCTCGTCTAAGTAGAGATGGATCCATATCGAGCACACCCATAACTTGCTGCTGAACTTCCTTGCCTTATAATCCATCTTTCCCAACTAGAAACATATATGTAACAACAACTAAACCATAATAATTAAACCACAATATTTAACCAAAAAATTAATATTTTCAGCCAAGAAATTTCTACATATCTAACTCTATGCAATTAAGAAATCTTGTATTTAACAATAACTAAATCACAACGTGCTGTGGAAGAAAAAAAAGCTAAATCACAACATGCTTGATCGTTTATCAGTGACCAAAACATTTAAGCAAATGTTAAAATTGCAGATTGAAGCACAAATGATGGTATGTATTGGTGGCGACGGTATGAGGATGAAGATGACCAACGAAACTGACCCACGAAGCTGACTCAAAATGTTGCCCCACGAAGTTGACCCAAACCAAGCCCACCAAGCTGACCCAAACGACGCTCGGGCTTGACCCACACCAATGCAAACTGGCCTTGCGTTGACCCACCCAACGTAGATGCCCACCCCAATCTTCTACACCCACACCAGAAGAAGCCCTTGGGAGTTGGATCGATGAGTTTCAGTTCTCATGCACCTTCAGAAGCTGTAAACCAAAGAAATGGGTTTCAATCTGCCTTTCTTTCTGTTTTTGTACTCGTATTCGTATTCATTTTTTTTAAAATATTATTTGATGTGGCACGACGCCACGTCAGCCGACTGCATGGCATCTACATGAGATGACCGTGTATAGAAGAATTGTTTTACATTCACGCTCTAGGGTATTGAATTAAAAAGTTTTTTTTTTTTATTGAGTTACTCTATATTTTTTTTTGATACATTTGGGAAGGGGGGTTTCGAACCCAAGACCTCCATTTTGAAGGTGAAGGTTCATGTCAATCAGGCCACAGGCCTTTGGTAAGTTACTCTATATGAACTTACAAAAAACTTTTTGTTAAAAACTTGTGTACGCTCAAACCACGAAGTGACATCCCCCACAGGCAATTACTTAGTGGTCCAATGTGGAATAGGTCACTCAGTGGCAGTTACACTAGAAGTCACGTTAGTGATGGTTATTGGTGCATCATCTGGTTATTGTATGAATAAGGTGATGGAGCAAATTATCTCTAAGTCCCAAAATATCTTTGTTCAGACAAATCCATGATTCGGTTCTTATTGCTAATGAATGTATAGATAGTTGTATAAGGGAGGGAGGGTATTCTAGATGTTCTTTGTAAGCCTGATATGGAAAAGACATATGATCACGTGAATTGAGATTTCCTTTTCTACATAATTGGAAGATGTGGTTTTGGATAAAAGGTGGTATTCTTGGATTAGGCATTTTGTTTAAACTGCCTAGCTTTTGGTATTGGTTAATGGTAACCCAGTTGGTTTTTTCCATAGCTCTCGTGGTTGGAAACAGGGGATCATATGTCCCCTTTCCTTTTTGGCATTATCATGGAGGTGTTAGGTCGAATGGTTGAGGTGGCTGTTTTGGGGGGAGGGGGGATTTCTTTTAGGCTTATCGGTTGGTAATGCTAATAATGGGTCTATTACACATTCTCTTCTTCTTTTTGTATATGACAC
This sequence comes from Pterocarya stenoptera, assembly GCA_003123785.1. Lineage (NCBI taxonomy): Eukaryota > Viridiplantae > Streptophyta > Magnoliopsida > Fagales > Juglandaceae > Pterocarya > Pterocarya stenoptera. The sequence continues at coordinate 109,849 of QEOT01006641.1, forward strand.
TCTTATCTTATGTGATGTGGATTATCATCAAATTCAAGCCTTAATGATTGTGTTATTATGTTTTGAAGTAGTCTTGGGCCTTACGTTGAATTTTGGAAAGTCGGAGATGGTTTTGGTGGGGTGATGCACAACATCAATAGTTTGACAAGTTTGTTGGGTTGTAAAGTTAATTTTTTACCTTATATATAGGCCTTACGTTGGAGGCGCATTTTAAGGCTAATGCTATATGGGATGAGGCTGTTGAGAAAGTTGAAAAAATATGGCTAGTTGGTTGGAAGTAGTTATATTTTTCTAAAGGGTCATAATTACTTTAGTTAAGAGTACCCTTTCCAATCTCCTCACTTACTTTCTATCATTGTTTCCATTACCTGTAGGGGTGGCCAACCAGATCGAGAAGTTATTTCATGCATTCTTGTGGGGTGGAATGTGAGAGGAAACTAAATTTCATATTGTTAACTGGAATAACTTTTGTTCTCCTATTTCAGTTAGAGGTTTTGGGGTTTGTAATTTGAGTATGTTTAGTAGAGTTTTATTGGGAAAATGATTATGGAGATATCAAATGGAAAGGGGGTCCATTTGGAGGGAGGTTATTAATCGAAAATATGAAAGTGCTTGGGGGGTTGGTGTTCTAATGAAGTGCCCCGCGGGGGGCTTATGGTGTGGATTTTTTAAAGTTCATTAGAAAGAGTTGGGAGAGTTATGTTAGCCATGTTAGTTATGATGTTGGAGAGGGATCTCGAATTTGTTTTTGGATTGATTTGGTGTGGTGATTGAGCCCTCAATAGGGTATTTCTCGTTTTTTTTTTTAGAAAATCTTAAAGCCGGTCCATCCAATTTTACCCAATTAACAGCCCACCAAAAATTAAGTGACACTTAGGTTGCCTATCACAACTATGATGGAGATGATGTGCATCTCAGCCCCAATTGTTTCTCCCTTCGAACTCGTTTGTCTCTTTACAAAAGAAAAGCTTGCTACCCCTCCCTTTCATCTACTTCCAGGTTGGTAAGGGAGATGAAGGTAGAAGACAGAGAAGCCATTGTAGAACAAGAGGAGAAGGAGTGCGAAACCATGAATCTGGACTATTTCCAAAGCATGGAAACAGAAACTCTTCACATGTCCGAACAACTCCCTTCCCACTTGATGTTAACACGGAGTCACACTACTCTGCCCTTATAAATAAATACTGGACCACTTGCCGCCTTTACCTTGCCTTTTAAGCACACTACTTTGCCATCATTAATTTTCCTTTCATCTTCGCTTCAAACCTGCTCTCTCTTTCTCGCTCAGCAAGCAAGTTCACATCTATACCCAGAGAGCATGCCTGAATGTCCAGAGAAAGGTAAGGAATACTAATCTCTCTCTGCACAAACAATAAACCCTAGACTTCTGATTTTTTATTTATTTATTTATTTTTGTTTTTATTTTTATATCGACAACACATTTTTGTCTAACTAACTGCAATCTACAGGGCCATTGAGCACCACAAAAGATTGCAAGGGGATGGACCTTTTTGAGCGAGTGTGCGTTCATGTGTTTTTATTTGAGTTTTTGAATAAAAGTTTGTGCTTTTGGTAACAAATGGGATTTGAGGTGTTTTTGGGTGCAGTTGGCTGAAACTATTTGCAGATAGGTTTGGGGAGGAAAATAAACCCAGAGCCAGGCAGGTGCAGAAGAATAGATGGGAAAAAATGGAGGTGCTCGAAAGAGGCATTCCAAAGATTTCAAGTAGGCAAGTACTGCGAGAGACACATGCACAGAGGGAAACGACAACCATTCGTTGCTCATAAACCGTGGTGAGAGGTGGAGGAGTACCATCAATCGGTGTTGCTCCAATGAAACTGCACGGAGAAGGTGTGGAAGAGGAACGTGGGTTGCTATGTTTTTGGGTGTGAAAAACAGAGGCTTGCCACATGATTGAGCATAATTTTCTGTTGGTGCATTGTTATATGTTATGTGGTTTTGTTGCTCATTTTTGGATTGAATGCCGCATGGAGAACTAAGTTTGTTGATTATTTTGGCATTTTTGTTTTCTTCTTTTTTGTCGAATGAGGTGGTGGTTTCCTTTCAGTCATTCATCTGGTTATCTTTGTTTTGATCAAGTGGGATGGTTAATATATGCATCTTGGCCATATCTAATTCACATTTCTTCACAGAGGCAAATACGCAAAAGAAACAAGGATTGGCCTGGGTGAAGGACTGCGATGGTGGGCAACGGATGTCGGCGTCGGACTGGTGGCAGTGCACTAGTGGTGGTGGAACTCATGTTTGTAAGCAGCGATGCTAAGAAAATGGAAAATCTCCTCTCACCTCGGCTTTTTCCTCTTTTGACTTTAAAGTTTTACCATGTGGATGGATCTATTATAGATTTGTGACGTGGTAGGAGATGTATGGAATGTTGTTATATTAAGAAAAGCAGCCCGACCGCTTAGAAATGGGACTTTTTTTTTTGGTTGGCTTATGGTCAGTATGCTTTTGTGTCTTATTGCTTGTTGTTCTAATGGCTCTCTTCAGTGAGATGTTTGCTTCACTAGAAGTATTCAGGATTAGGAAATTGATGAAGTTTAAGCTTTCTTCAGTTTTTTCTACTCTTTAATGCTTGGTGGTAATTATGTAAATAGGATGTTGTGGAAGTCCAAGGGATGTAAAAAGTCCTCTATTCCATTATATTATAAAATTGTTGACTTTTCAAAATAGCCCTCCTTTTTCTTGAAAGTATATAATTTGGATGTCTCACATGCCTTCTTCTTTCATATGGACTCTCTCTCTTGGAAAAATTGTGATGTTGGACAATTTAAAGAAGTGTGATATTATAGTTATGGCTTGGTGTTTCATGTGTAATAAGCATGAAAAAACCGTGGATCATTTACTTTTATATTGTGAGGTGATAAGGGTTTTGTGGGATGACATTTTTTGTAGAATCGGTTTGGCTTGGGTGATGTGTTTGAGAGTGGTAGATCTTCTTACATGGTTGGAATGGGCTTCATGGTTGTTCTCAAGTGGATGTGGTTTGGAAGATGATTGGTTTATGCCTTATGTGATGCATTTGGATGGAAATGAATGAGCGGTATTTTAATGACAATAAGTGTACTTTGGAGCAAATCCAAAGTTTTTTTGTTTATTGCATTAGTTTTATGCTTTAGTGATTAATGGAACATCTGTTCATGATTTTCTGTTATCGCTTTTTGTTTCTTAGAATATAGTTAGGTATTTTCTTTTGCATACTGTTAGGAGATTTTTCCCACTTCACAAAACCCATTGGGCCTTGGCCCAATACCCGGCTCAAAGGCCACCAAGTCTGCATAGGGGGCAAAACCAATGTTTTGAATACCGTTTTGGTGACCGTTTCGGTCGAGGCATTGAAACGAGATATTTCAGTATTGATACCGTTTCAGATACTGTTTCAAAATAGTCTATATATGAATAAATTATATAAAAATATATAAAAATTATAATTAGTCTGGTCTGAATTGAGGGTCTAAAAATGAGGAAGAAATGAAAAAAAAAAGAAGAAGTAAAGGTCGAAATCTGAAATATTAGCTAAAATACAAAATATAGGTTGGTAGAGGCCAATACGGCCAAAATTCTGACTGGTACAAAACTCGGCCCTTCTCTGTACCAGCTACCTAGCCGGTATGGCATATTTCAACCGTACCAGTGGGTATGAAACGATATTAAAAACCTTGGGCAAAACCTCTACTAGAAAAGAGAGTCGAGTAGTCGATAAGACAAGTCAGCCTGACAGCCTGTGGTCGTATTTAGAGCACAAAAACCTGTACAGAGCACGGCGAGAAATGCGAACGGCCCTCGATCCATCGACAACAGACCATCGACGGCTCTAAGATATAGACAGAAAGTCAGGAAACCACACCGCATTGATGACGCCACTATTGAGCTACACGTCACATTTATGGTGCCGTCGTAGAGCCATGTTGCATTAAAGGACTCTGACAACATAAACAAAAGGGAAAGCATAAACTTTGTGGAGACAAAAATGATCTGCACCCGCCTGCAAAGAGATGCCAACAAACGGCGGGGTAGGCAAGGCATATCTTGCAGAGGGTGCCTGCACCTTGCTGCTAGCTCCAGACTGCATAGAGGTCATAAAGGAAGTCCGAGACAAGCAAGAGCTCTGGAAAGCAGAACCAATTGGAACATTGGAGCTTGTCACTCTTGAACCAGAACAAAGAGTCGAAGTCAAAGTAACAATTAGCAGTGAAATGACACCTGAAGCCCGTAGCCCCATGCGACAACTTCTCACTAAGCACCAGGATGTGTTCACTTGGAGACACGAGGATATGCATGGAATAGCGCCCGAAGTCATACAACACAGCCTTAGTGTAGACCCAAGGCTAAAGGAGTAAGGCAGAAATGTTAAAGTGTCAGTGCAAAAAAGAATATTGCCATAGCCGAAGGAAGTGGACCGATTGCTAAGTGCGTGATTCATTCAAGAAGCTCACTACCCAGAGTGGTTGTCTAATGTAGTGCTCGTAAAGAAGTCGAGCGGCAAATGAAGAATGTGCGTCGACTTCACTTATCTCAACAAAGCTTGCTTGAAGGACCGTTTCTTGCTTCCCTGCATCAACCTCATTGTCGACTCCACAATGGGTCATCGCATGTTTAACTTCATGGATGCCTACTCTTGGTATAATCAAATGCGTATGAACCCAAAGGACGAAGAGAAAATTTCGTTCATCACTGATCGAGGTTTGTATTGTTACACTAGATTGCCCTTCGGGCTTAAGAATGCGAGAGCCACCTACTAACGATTGGTCAACTGTATGTTCAAAGGTCAGATAGGAAGAAACATGGAAGTCTACGTGGATGACCTATTAGTTAAAAGCAGAACCCTAGAACATCACTTGAATGACTAAAGGGAGGCTTTCGCGATATTACGACAGTACCAAATGAAACTGAATCCGGCAAAATGCGCCTTCGGTGTCGGATTGGAAAAGTTCTTAGGATTTATGGTGTCTGAGTGTAGAATCGAGGCCAACCCCGAGAAGGTGGAGGCCATCCTCAGCATGGCCCCACCTCGAAGCATAAACGAAGTACAAAGGTTGGCTAAACGAATAGCCGCCGTCAACAGGTTTGTGTCAAAATCCACCGACAAATGCTTACCATTCTTCAAAATTTAGCGGAAAGCAAGGTATGGGATGTCGATTGTGACCAAGCATTCGAAGCCCTCAAGAAATATCTTATGAGCCCAACGCTCATCAGGCAACCCCTGTGCGGGGAAATGCTGACTCTGTACTTAGCGGTCTCCCCTCAGGCAGTTTCCTCAGCACTAGTATGGGAGGAGGAGGGGGTCTAAAGGCTGGTTTACTACACCAGCTAAGTGTATCTGGGAGCCGAAGCCATATACCCCCGTATAGAGCAGGTGACCTTTGCACTAGTAGTAACTACGCATAAGCTGCGTCCATACTTTCAAGCTCACCCAATGCAGGTCCTTTCAAAAACCCCTTTAAAAAAGGTGTTGAAATGACCGGACGCCTCAAACAAGGGTGTGGAATCATGTTAAAGGGCCGTGTTCGTGTTGTGTCACAGCATGTATTTTATACTATATGGGTCAACCTGAACACGACTCGTTAAGCTTATCGTGTTAAAATCTTAAATTCTAACACAACCCATTAACATAACGGGTCGTGTCTTGTCAACCCATTTGACTTGTTAGTAAATACTAAGAAATAGGTTAACACGACCCAACCCAAGCCGTTTCAATCAGTTTATGTAAATGGATTGAACAGACTCGGAATTAACCAGTTTGACCTAATTAAGGTTAGTATAATTTTATATAAATGTTAAAATTACAATATCTATAAAAAAATATAAAACTAATTACAAATCCAAAATTACAACCCAAAGAATAAAAATATTGAAATTAAAATCCCAACAATTTTACTTTTAGGTATAAGGGTATAATTTTAATTTTAATTTTCTTAATGAGTCAAAACGGGTTGACTCGTTATCAACCCATTAAGCAATTGTGTCTTAACGGGTCAGTCCATTTTAACCCAAACCCATTAAAACTAAACCCAAATATGTTATTATCGTGTCATATTCATGTTGGGTTAATGGGTCGTGTCACATGTTGTCACCCCTAACCTCAGGCCGACTCATGAATTGGGTAGTGGAATTGAGAGAATTCGACATTGACTATGCACCATAAAACACCATAAAGGGGCAAGTGTTAGCGGTTTTTGTCGTTGAGTTTACCAATTTCCCGGCGGAGAGCAATGATGAACCTCCTATAAAGCCTTGGCAAGTATTCATTGACGGCTCGTCTTGTTGGGTTGGAAGGAGAGTAAGGGTGCATATCGTTGCATCTGAATGAGAAGAATACAATTACGCCATCAAACTGATGTTGATAACTATGAATAACAAGGCAAAGTACAAAGCATTGCTTTCAGGATTACTGGTGGCTAGATCTCTAGGCGCCATCAAGATTGAAGTATGGGCCGACTCTCAAGTAGTGGTGAATCAAATGCGAGGGGAGTTTGCTGTAAAAAGAAAAACGTTGAAGAAATATATAACATTAATAGAGGCTGAATGCCCCCATTTCAAGTACTTCCAAATTCAGCAAGTGCCGATGACAGAAAATCAGAAAGTGGACAAGTTGTGCGTGTCGCGTCCGGACATGAGGACTCCCCATACTAGAAAGTACAGTGATCCGAACTGTTAAAGTACCTGCTATGGGAATTGAGGTAATGGAAATACGGCTAGGAGCCCCAGATTGGGCGGGAGACATAATCAGATATTTGGAAACCAACGAGATACTCGAAGACTGACAGGAGGCAAGGAAGATTAGAAATAGAGCGGCACGCTACACCATGATCGAGGGGGTCCTATATCAGAGGGTTCACTCGGTGCCTCTTTTAAGGTGCATCTCCTCAGATGAAGCGTAGTACATGTTAGCAGGAAAAGTGTTAGTCAGAAAGACAATAAGAGCAAGCTATTACTGGCCTTAGGCCCTGCGGGATGCCAATGATTATGAGTGGAAGTGTCGGAAGTGCTAAGAGTAGGCCAGGATGCCCCATTGCCCATCGGAGGAATTAACGTCAATCACGTCGCCTTGGCCTTTCGCCCAATAGGGAATTGACTTAGTCGGCCCACTCCCCTCAGCCAAAGGGGGAGTCAAATATGTGGTGGTAGCTGTGGACTACTTCACCAAGTGGGTTGAAGTTGAGGCCCTAGCAACCATCATCGTGAGCAACATCACGCTGTTTCTATGGAGGTCAGTAATTTGCAGGTTTGGCGACCGACGCACCATCATATTGGATAACGGGAGGCAGTTTGATTCCAACCACTACTGCAATTGGTGCTTGGAATTGGGGGTCAAGTTCCGATACTCATCGCCTGGACATCCCCAGTCTAACAGGCAAGTTGAGGCCACCAACAAAATGCTAATAAGAATGCTCAAGAGAGGCTCGACGATAGAAAATGGGCGTTGGCAGAAGAACTCCCTGCCTTCTTGTGGGCCTATCGGGTCACGGTGAAAGCACCGACTGGGGAAACCCCCTTCACCCTCACATACGGCCACGAGGCGACTAGAAGAACAACTAGACCTACTAGAAGAAGTCCGACTAGAAGTTGAGGTAATAACCACATTCAAGAAAAGAAGGGCAGAGAGATGCTTTAACAAGCGTGTGCGGCTGAAAACATTCAAGGTCAGAGATCTCTTACTCAAAGAGACAAGAACAACAACACGAGATGAGGGAAAGCAGCTAGGCCCACGATGGGAGGGCCCTTATGTGGTCGTCGCCACAAATCACCCGGGCTCTTACCGCCTCAGAGACTCTAAAGAAAATGAGTTGCCACACCCATGGAATGCCGAGAAAATACGAAAATATTATTGCTAAGTCGGTTTATTGTTATAAATTTATATGTTCTCAGGCACCCGTTGCGGGCCCTAATAAAAGAAGTTTTTGTATTTCAATGGCTAATTTCAGGAACATAACATAACCTGCTAAGCGAACTCCCCTTCGAACAAATCAACAATCTCAATCAGCAAAGTGAACTCCACTAAATGGGGAACTCCATCAACAATTTATCTCCCCGCGAGGTAAAAAGGGAAAGGTAGGCCTAAAAGGTTGCATTATCCCTCTCGCGGAGGAGTGCGGGTCGGTCCTTAACAGCTTGAAGACAAAGACTTACCTTCCTTGTAAAGTGTCAACAGACGGAAGTGGGTCCAGTAAAAAGCTACCTGGACGATTTACCTCATTGCGAGATACCATAGGGAAAAATAAGCCTAAAGGTTGCCTTATCCCTCCTGTAATGGAGAGAGAGATCTGCCTCGCGGCTACCCTAACAACTTACCTCAACCTTTGCTACGATGAAGTGTGGGATTAACATCAACCTGACCTAAATTCATCCTTCCATGTGATGCCAATGGGCGGGAGCGGGTCCATAACAAACTACCTGAATAACCTACCTCCCCTCGAAAGATGATAGGTGAGTAGGTAGCTCAGCCTCCTCGTCCGGGAGAGCGGGACCAGCCCCGAGGTGGCCCGAATAACTTACCTCGACCCCATCACCGTGAATGAATGGATCAGCTACATCGCTGTTTGAATTACCTCACCGCAATGCAACAGAGGGAAATGTTGCCTTCTCCTTCCTACGGTGGAGTGTGGGTTAGTCCTTAGCTACCCCAAGGAAAAAGCTTTTACCTTCCTCGTGAGTGTCAACGGGCGAGAGCAGGTTTAGTAACAAACTGCCCGAACGACTTACCTCTATGAGGGATACCATAAGGAAATGTAGGCCTAAAGGTTGTCTTATCCCTCCCATAGTGGAAACGGGATCAGTTTCGTGGCTACCCGAATAACTTACCTCGACCCCTACGATGAAGTGTGGGATCAGCGCCAGCCTGAACAGAACTTACCCTTTCTTGCAGTGTCAATGGGCGAGAGTGGGTTCGAAACAGACTGTCTGGACAACATACCTCCCGTGGGGGACAATGGGATGAGATTAGCCAAAGGCCATCTTTTTCCTCCCACAAAGGAAAGTGGGTTTAGCTCCAAGGCTACCCGAATACTTATCCCGACCCCCACCGCAGCGAAGGAGCGGACTAGCCACGTTGTTGTCCGAATTACCTCTCGCAGCGAAGGAGTGGACCAGCAAAAGACGTGGACATCATCAACACGGACAACGACAACATAGAACATCAGTACGGGCATCATCAACGAGCATCGTGCGGCATAGACTGGGGAACCCAAATTTGTGACATTGACTTCTGTGACAAAAAGCAAAATAATGATAACATTCTCGTTTCCCAAATAGGACGGACGCTGCTACGCTAATGGAGGAAGACATGTAAAGTTTCAAACTGCCCAGACTATCTTACCTCCAGGGGGCTAAGGATGCAAGTCGGGCCTAAGGCCGGCTTGACTCCCCACAACGGAGAGCGAGATCAGTCTCAAGGCTACCCGAAGAGCGAATCTATGCTAATGGAGGAAGACATGTAAAGTTTCAAACTGCCCAAACTATCTTACCTCCCAATGGGCCGAGGAGGCAAGCCGAGCCTAAGGCCGTCTTGACTCCTTGCAGTGGAGAGCGGGATCAGTCTCATGTCTACCCGAAGAGCAAATCTATGCTAATGGAGGAAGACAAGTAAAGTTTCAAACTGTCCAGGCCTCTCGCCTCCCCTCTGGCAGATGATGTAGGTTGAGCCCAAGGCTGATTTGACTTCCCACGACGGAGAGCGGGATCAGCCTCACAGCTACCCGAAGAGCGAAGCTATGCTAAAGGAAAATGTGAAGAACGCCCGCCCCATTAAACAAAGTTGTTAAGGCCCAGAATAATGGATACATGGTGAAGGTCGCCATAAAGAGCTCAAGCCGGAAGACTGTCGGCTAGCAGGGTCGTCAGTTATTGGCCGAGCACTGGCGGGGTGGACCGCAAAAGGCCCTGTGCGGCAAATCATCAAGGGCGGGCCCCAAAAAAAAAAAGAGAAGAGAAAAGCAAGGAGAAAAGAAAAATAGTGGAAAAGGATGCGAAAAACACATAGCCAGATATAATCAACAGAAGGTAATTTTGTTAATCATTGACAGTTATAACATAAGGCCGCAGAGTTACAAGAAACAAGTTACAATATAAAGCTGCAGAATTACAAAGAACAAGTTACAACATAAAGTCACAGAGTTACAAGGAACAAGTTACAACGTAAAGCCATAGAGTTACAAGGAACAGGTTACAATGTAAAGCCGCAGAGTTAAAAGGAACAATTTACAACGTAAGACTTTATATCTTCAAGAAACAAGTTTCAGTGCACGACCGTAGACCTAGACGGTAAAGTGGCCGGGTATAATCCAAGGGAACCAAAAGTCTGCATTATTCTCAGACCCTTCTGAAATAGGATAAGCTGAAAATCTCTGGTGACGACGAAGATACCGCCAAGAATCGAAACATCTCGGAGTTGATTTCTACGTTGAGAACTACTTACCGAACGAAGGCTAGGGACCGCCGCAACCGAGCTCAATCAAATTATATATTCCATGCAAGCAACAGACTGAGATCTCCATCATTACGATGTGTCGATAACGCTCGAAATTACCTCTAAAAATCAATAGGGTGGAAGGGTCCTTATATAGGCGTGGTTGACGTTTAAACTTCCGAGGCACCATAACTCCAAGTAGCACCACGTGTTCCCCAAAGTACCAGAATCCCTTGATCGTCGCAACTTCTGCAGAGTATATCTATTGATACAATGTGGGGAATAAATGGTTGCGTAACATGAAGTCACAGCACATAAACCAAAGGGACACCATTCAATGCAAAAACCTAATCGACACCATAGAGCCACGTGGGTGTAAGGCAAAACGTTGCTCGGCTCACAGCAAAGAAGGCCGGGTGGTCTTGCAAAGAAAATGATTAAGGGATAAAGAAAGAATTCCCCTCGGACCAAGAGGAATTGGCGAGGTAACTATAAGGAGATTTTTTCCACTTCACAAAGCCTACTAGGTCTCGGCCCGATACCCGGCTCAAAGGCCACCAAGCCCGCATATGGGGCAAAACCTCTACTAGAAAAGGGAGTCGAGTAGTCGACAAGATAGACCAGCCTGATAGCTTGCGGTCGCATTCAGAGCACAAAAACATGTACAGAGCACAGCGAAAAATGCGGACAACCCTCGATCTGTTGAACACAGACCATCAACGGCTCACAAGGTATAGACGGAAAGCCAGGAAACCATGCCGTATTAATGACGCCACTACCTAGCTACTCGCCACGCCGCATTAAAGGACTCTGACAACATAAACAGAAGGGAAGACACAAACTTCGTGGAGACAAAAGACAATCTGCACCTCCCCCAACCCACAGTATAAATAGCAAACTCTATGTACGAAAAAGTCTCTCTGACCCCTAGACTCCTTTATTTATTTACAAAATTTCAAGAATACTTACTAACTTTGGCATTGGAGACTCGCTAATTCTAAGGCCGCCCTCTCCTAGTTGCATTCATTTCCATGTTTTGCAAGTCCATTTTGAGACCTGAGTTGTTGGAACCTGGCTCAAAGGTGTGCGAAATACGACATTAACGCATACAACCTGTGTACATGAGCTTTGTATATATATTAGTTTCTAATAAAATTATTCTTTTATATATATATATAGATATATATATATATATATAAAATCAACCGTTGGCACACAAAAGAGCCACTCTCGAAAGTGACTCCTGAGGCTATCATTAGGAGATCCTGTTAGTTCTCAAAACCATTGCCTTGAGACTCTTACTTGTCTTCCCCACTTTATTACTCTTTCCATCTCTTTTAACCTCAGATGTCATATATAGCTGTTAGTCATGCATGTACGCCTAAGGGGTCGCCAAACCTCCTTAAGGAGGCCCGTGATGATCCACCCATCAATGGTGGCGGCTATGCAGTGGTGGCCATGGGCTGCGGGCAGACNAAATCAACCGTTGGCACACAAAAGAGCCACTCTCGAAAGTGACTCCTGAGGCTATCATTAGGAGATCCTGTTAGTTCTCAAAACCATTGCCTTGAGACTCTTACTTGTCTTCCCCACTTTATTACCCTTTCCATCTCTTTTAACCCCAGATGTCATATATAGCTGTTAGTTATGCATGTACGCCTAAGGGGTCGCCAAACCTCCTTAAGGAGGCCCGTGATGATCCACCCATCAATGGTGGCGGCTATGCAGTGGTGGCCATGGGCTGCGGGCAGACAACCCTTGAGGTAATGGGTGACTAGCTACCATTAGCGGTGTATAGAGCAGGCTGACTAATTATTTATATTTAATGTTTATCGTTATTGTCCCCATGCAAGCTTGATCAATACAAAGATGATGGTTTGACTTTGTTTTTATAAAAAAAAATAGAAAAGATCGAGGATGTTATTTTCTATATTTCGGACTCCATGCATGATCTACAATATTAATGAGGAAATTTGACAATCGTGGAACCGACATGAAGTTATTTATTTTAATATCTACTATCATAATTGATCAAGATTAATATTATGCAAAATTTCATTGAACATTTCAAACATCAGAACTTATACCTTTTCTGTATTATTTTTTGCTGGAATTTCACGTCAAACACATGAGCAGCTAGCTTCACTGACCATGAAAATGAAAATACTAATACGAAGATGATGACAATATGCATGGGACTGAATATAATGGTATGTGTGTGTGTATATATATATATATATGTGTGTGTGTGTGTGTGTGTGTGTGTGTGGATGTGGATGACAAAGACGAATTAGATGAAGTTCATTAGAGTAATGCTACTCATCATCCTCTCATCATCTCATGATGTGGCATTAAATGATTGAAGATTATTTATTATATTTCACTTGTGAACTTCTCATCTAATATCACATCATGGGATGATGAGAGGATGGATGATGAATAAATTTTTTCTACACTATATTATATATTTTAAAAGATTTGAGTCTTGCTTCAAAAAAGAAAAAAAAAGATTTGAGTTTTTTTTTTAATTATATCTATATATAGCTAATGACACGTACACTGGTAAATTAAGCAAAAAAAGTTATTGTCACAATCGGTCACGAACTGGATATTGTTGAAACTTTTACTTATGGCCATCACAACCATGCAATCATGTAGTCATAAGGCCGTGATCATCGAGACCATCGGTAAAAAGGGTTTTAGTGGCTGTTAATTATGGTCGCTATAACAACTTCATAATTCGAGTACTGTTGATTAATGGACAATTAATTAGTAGTAATGGTACTGATTGGAGCAATATTGCCATTCATCATGGGTTACCATTAATTAAAATTCCAATAAAAGTTTTTATTGAAGATCATAATGCCATTCATGAATACATGCATTAAACTCATAAACGAAAAAACAAACAAATACATTTAGAAAATATACATGTAACCTTTTAAACAATAACATCTTTTGAGTCACTAGAAACTCTCTCTCATAAATCCTCCAAATCGCTAGAGGAGGAGGAGGACTCCTCCTTTCTCCATCCCTTCTTTCTCTTCCTTTCTCCCTCTCTTTCCCTCTTATCTTCATCCCTCCTTCCATCCTTTTCTCCCTCTCCTTCCCTCATTTCTCTTCTTTTTTTAATTTATTTTATTTTCTTCAAGGCTGAAAAGATGGATTTACAGTTCTCCGGCACCTCTTGTAAGGCACGAGCACTATAAGATGCTTCCTAGGCTGATCGTTGGGAAGATAGTGGCGGATCACCGGATTAGATCGTTTAGATTTGACTTTTATGGCTGATTTCGAAGTTTACCGGAGTAGATCTAAACTGTAATTCGTCATTTTCACATATATCTTTCTGCTTTCATTATTGTTTCCTTTTGTTTAGTTTTTTTTTTTAAAAAAAAAAGATTATCTCTTGGACGTTTTGTCCATAGAGGTTAAGTCATCTCCTCTTATGAAGGGTGAGATATGAGTCTCTGTTTTGGGTAGAATACTGTCTCTTAGACGGTTTGTATATAGAGAGTTACAATAATAGTTAAGACCATACCAGTCACAAAGAAATTTGTATACTGGTAGAGCTTCAAATGCAGTAATTAGCTTGTGATCTGGAAATTTTCTTGTATGTATCTGGTCATGGATGTAACTTTTCTCCGATAAATGAAAAAAGTCGATTTCCCATAAAAAAGAAAAAACATCATTTTGGATGATAATTATGATCAATACTGTGTATGGTACTGATCATTGTATTGGGATAAGAATTGAGGAACAGATCATGATCAACTGGGAATTAAAATGATTAATTTTTAAGTCTTTGCTTAATTTTGCCATTTCCTTCATAAATAAGCAAAAAACGCATGCAAGTTGTCCATACAGTGGATTACAATGAATACTTGTAATATTTGTTCCCATGAAAGATGAAAAGAAGATCGTTGTTCTAGCAGCTGGTTGGATCAAACAAACTTTATTCCCATGCATGTAAAAGCTTTTTGGTTAAAATATTAGCAGTAGTACTTCGGCAGGCCAACAAGATATTGCATTTATCTCCCTAGCTAAATTTGAATAAACACACTCAATGGTCATAGGGATATTTGATAATTTTTTTCATATCATCTCATCTCATCTCATCTCACTTTTTTCCTAAACACAGCTCAATTTCAAACATAAACACTTACAAATTAATCATTACAACTTTTTCAAACTAATTATTATAATTTTCCCAAACTTTCAAATAAAATACAAAAAAATAATTCAACTTTTTCAAATTTCAAAATAAATCTAATATTAAAAAATTATATTCTAACAATATTTTAATTTTACAATATTTTTATTCAACTTTTTCTCTCATTTTTCAAAACCTTATAAAACATCATAATTAACTTAAACTATTTTACTATTATTCACAAATTATTTCACTATTATTCATAGATTTCTCATCTCATCTCATCTCATTTCATTCCCTAATTAAGCATCACCTAAGGGTTGTTTGGGAAGAAAAAATCTACACAACCTCCACACACCACACTTTTTTTAATTTTAATTTTTTTTATTTTATCAAATATTTAATATATGAATAATGAATAGAAGAATTGAATCAGTTGAAAAAGAATAAACTAAAAAAATATTTAAAAACATATTAAAAAGTTAAATTTTTTAAAAAAAAAATTGTATGTGGAGGTTGAGGGAGGTTGCATTGCCCGTTTGGGAATTAGTCTCATCTCATCTTCTTTCTAAACATCATTTCAAAACAAATACTTTTCAATTTCTAATTTTTAATTTTTTCATCTAATTATTACCTAATCATTACACATTTTCTAAACTTTCAAACAAATGCAAAAAATGATTCAACTTTTTCAAATCTTAAAACAAAAATAACATTAAAAAATAATATTATAATAATATTTTAACTTTATAATATTTAGAGTAATGCTAGATATAGTCATGGGTTGTGCAAGTGTCACGCACTCCTCTTGAAAAAGAGTGAGATCTACTATTAAAAAAATTATTTTTTTCATATAGATCTCATGTTTACTCACATTTTTCAAAAAGATTGTACGGTATTTACGCAATCTATGCCTATAAATATAATTTCTCTAATATTTTTATTCAATTTTTGATCTCTTATTTTTTAAAGGAAAATACTTTAGCGTCAAAGGGATTATAAAAAAGTAAACCCACTATCTAATGTGGCTTGATGTGGTACGTCAGATTGTAAAATTACTTTTATTATAAAATAGATCTAACTGATTTCATGAAACCACATCAATTTATGAATTTACTTTGTATAATTTCTTTGTATCTCTAGCATTAATTCTCTTTCCCAAAACTCAATAAAATTTATAATTCAAACAATTTAGTTACTATTCACAAATATTTTATTACTATTAACAAATTTTTCATCTAAAAAGCAATCACAACAACCAGATTAATAAAAGACAGAAAAAAAATATCCAAATTATGGTCTCCAATTTTTTTTTCTACAAAATAGAAAACACTCAGACTATTTATTAGATCAGCCTACTAATTATATAAAACCTACGGCTTATTAGGAAATGAAAAATGATAAACGCAATACTTTTTATAATATATTTCACAACCTTATTTTAAAATGAGGATTATTATTATAAAATATCATATAAAAAGTAACACCAATTTGTAAAAATACTGTGAGTGTTGTATATTACTCTTAGGAAATATAGGGTTTGTTGATCAAGACCATACCTTTTTCCCATTTCTAGCAATTAATATTCATCGGTTTCGTCGCCATGTAAATACTGACAAGAGACCGATGCTTCTGCTTCTTTAGCGGCCGATTCGCCTCTTCTTCCTCGGAAATCTCCCCAATATTTGCCCAAGTCAGTATTCCTGGGTGTTGATCAACCTCTTTATCAGTGTCCTTGTTCTTGTTGTTGTTGCCGTTGTCATCTTCATCATTGAGCTGCAATAGATGCTTGGGCACAGTATTCTGTGTCTCCATGATCAGCACCTTCTGGGGATTACTTCTACTTGTAGAAGACGGTGATTCTGCCATGGAAATGCAGTAGAAATCAGACAACAAAGGGAGACTTGATTGGATCAACCTCTCTTAATTTCTATCCTTCTCTCTGGTTTCTCTCTGATCATGTTCTTTTGGACGGGTTTTGCTTTAAAAGGTTTGGCGTAGAGTGGTTTGAGGCCGGTACTTACGTGTTGTTTTGAGTTCTGAGAGAGGGGACAAGAACTGCAGTACTATGGTTCGAATCCTTTATTTATAAACAATGCCCATAATTATTTTGTAATTATCACATCATAGATTTATTCATGATCTATATATTAGTCGGTTTGAATGATAAAAATATTTCATCTCATTTCAATTCATTTTATTATTATTATTTTTTTAAATTTTTATATAAAATATAATAAACATTTTAATTTTTTTTTAATTTTAAAATAATAATAATATTTTATTTAATTTTTAACTTTTATCTAAAATTTTCTCATCATATCTCACTATCTAAATAGTTATTATTTGATTGTATTATCATTAATGGCCATTTATAATATCTGTCACCTTGTTTCTCAACAAGTAATTATACCTAGGATAAATTTGGATGGTGCAAATTAATTACGAGTTGAGATTTTTTTATGTAGATTTCGGATGTGATTCACAATTTTAAAATTATATAAATCATTTCTTTTTCTTCAAATACATACCTATTTTAATACTACTCTTTAATATTTGGTTAATTTACAATCGAGAAACTGGGAATAAGATTCACTCACTAAAATGTGAGGATCGGAATATATATAGAAAGATATATAAAGCGGATCCTGTAACATTTATTATTTTCCGTTCGTGTCCATCTCTCTTATAGATGATCAGAGAAGATCCTGATTTTTAATCCAAAAATCTGTAACCGAAATATGTTTCGTTCCGTAAAAATGTATTAATTTCCTTATATAATAAATTTCTTAAAGAGTCCTAGCACTCCTTAAGTGTACCTGATGGTAGACCTCCACTAATTTGAATAATGTTACTATAGCCCTCATTTTGTTATTTTATTTTGATTGCTTATATATTTAGTTTTTTTTTTCTTATAATTTTTTTTTATTGATTAAGAAAGTGACTATTAATTTTTGTTTGGACCAACAGAACGGCCTCTGTGTTCTTTGAGTTGTGACTACCCTTTCTCTCAAGGAATAAATGTTAGAAGAAAAGTTTATATCACACACATTCACATAATCAATATGTAATTTATCATTTTTATTATTCAATTTAAATATTACTTTAAAGTACCATTTAAATGTTGAAATAATCAGCCTCATCTTATCTAGTCACAATATTCATTTCTATCATTTTCATTGTCTATCTACCAATACGTGTCAGTACCTGTGCTCCTATTCAAATTGTACGTGGGTTCCACGCACCACCACATCTTTGCCGCTCCATCACGTATACACGCGGCCCTTACCCCCGTGTTTCCCGATTACGGATCCACTCATTTCAGAAATCTATTTCATTCCTCCCAACACGTGGGTCCCACGTGCCTGTAAATCCGTGTGATCACTGTTGGAGCTTTCCCGTTCTACTGTCAACATCATCATCATCCTATTGCATTGCGTGTGTTATTACTTTTCTAAAACTAATTTGGAATTCTCATGCTCTTGTCGAGAAAAGTTTTCCACTACTTTTTTTCAAAACAATTTAAAATTTATGAGTATTGCTATGCATCATCCTATATACCACATATTAATATATTTTTTTTAATTTTTTTTTTATTTTACTCTTCTTGAAACATTTATATTTTTTTATTCATCATCCATATAATACACATTTAATAAGAAAAATAAATTAAAAAAAAATATAATGTATGATGTGTAGGATAATGCAAAGATTAATTCAAAATTTATAGTGCGTGCGCTTCTTCCCAGTGCGGTACGTTTTTTCTTCAACAAACAAAATAAAGACTTCTATAATATTCGAGACCATCATATCAATCATTTTAACGATGACTTTTTTTTAGCACTTGATCTGAAAATAATTAAAACTTAAGACCCAACCATTAATTTGGTTTCATTTCCCACTTTTATTATTGCGTTGATATATGTGGCATTGCATGAGTTATATTGTAATGCCCTACTTTTAAAGATTTTGTCTTGTGGTAAGGATATTATGAGCTGCCTTTCAAAGAAAAGTCTTGACCACATTTGGCACCTCCAACTTTCAGATTTTCTTCCAGCTACCATTGGCAATTGACCCCTTTGAAGCTTCTCCCAGTTGTCTCTCCTTGTGCTGTTAGTCCACATAATAGACACTTTTAACAGAAAAATTACCATTGCTTGTGTAACCCCATATCATTTTGTCAGCCCCTCCCATTTTACTAATAGGTATGCTGCAGATCTGTTCAGCCTCATATTCCTAAAAACTTTCACCAATAAGCTCAGTTTTCCAACTTCATGAGTTCTCATCAATTAATTCCTTAACAATGGAGTTTGCCTCTAATATTTTAATGGAAGATTGAACACTGAAAGAAATTGGTGACTGCAACCATTTTTGTCCTTAAATGTTGATATTTTTCCCATCCCCAACCCTCCATCTAAGGCCTTCCTTTAATATGTCTAGTGCAGAAACCAAGCTTCTCCAGATTTGTGAAGTTCCTTGACCCTGCTTTGCACCTAACAGGTCAGTCCTATTGAGATATTTATCCTTGAGTACTTTAGCTACTAATGAATCAGGACATTGCAACAGCCTCCAACACTCTTTGGTAAGCATAGATTTGTTAAAACTCTTGAAATCTCTAAAGCCTAGTCTACCATATGATTTTGATTCACCCATCTTTGTCCAGTTTTTCCAGTATATTTTTTTCTCCCCATCTTTATTTCTCCACCATATCAGAGAAGAGAGTTCCTGACACAAAGATTTGGATAATTTGAATACACTCATGGTATAGGTAGGTATGACTTAGAGGACTGCTTTGATAAGAACTTCCTTTCCAGCATGAGATAAAAAAGAAGTCTTCTAGTTATTAATCTTTTGCCATATCTGGTCTTTGATGACTTTGTAAATATTGATCTTTGCTCTACCCACCATTGTTGGGAGCCCTAGATACTAGGGCTGCGCATGTGACCCGAAATTTTGTCGGCCTTGATTAAAATGGCCCGATCCGATCCGTATTTTATCGGGTCATTTATGATCGGTTCTCAACCCGACTAGTCTAACGGTTTTATATTTTGGTTTCAACTTGTCCGAAAATCACACTTATCTTTAAGTACCCCAACCCTAGCCGCCCAAAGTCCCAAGTCATATGCATATTTCAGAAACCAGAAACGGTTGCTGATTGTGAAGGATTTTTCTAAAGCCATTCTACAACCATCATTCCAGAGCATCAATCGCCCACCAGGAGTATTGAACGAAGTATTTACTCTGGTTGGAATAAACATAGCCACTGCAGAGTGAAGGAACGACGGAACCTGGCATTGGGCATAGAGCCAAGAGACGCGGCGTGCGGTGGTGCAGCGTAGAAGTCATCGGTCTGAGACATGACTTGCGGCTGTGTTTTCGTGGGATGAGGTGGTGGCCAACGTCAGCAATCACAGAGGAAGAGAACAGAGAGAGAGGAAAAACAGAGGGAGGAGCTTGGGCAGAAAAAAAAAATGGAGAGAGAGGCAACTGGGAGGAGAGAAATACAGAGAGAGTTGGGATGCTGTTTGGAGGAAAAACGAAAGAGAAGAAAAAAATAACAATGGTTACCTACATTTCTCTGCATCAAAGAATGTTCTAGAGTTAATACGGGTACATTTGTCTCTTGAGATTTTTTGTTTGAATGCATCTTCAAATGCAGTTCCCTTTCATTTTCTTTCTCTATTTCTTTCTCTTTCCATGACTTTGATGAAGTGAATATGTAATGGGTTTTTGTAGAAATTGCATGGGGAACTCGATAAGCTTCTGAATAAAAAGATCGAGGAACCAGGGTTTGACATTTCTATGGAGGGAAAAGGAGTGGTTGCTGCTGCAGTTGAATTATTCCAGTCCCAACGTACGATACTGAAATTCAAATCTTTTTCCAAAACTAACATTGTTAAATCTGAGTCATGTTATGCTTCTGTTGAAGCTACGAAATGAAGGTTATGGATGAGTTTTGAGAAACCCCAAATACAACATGTTGATGATGTTGATGGTGATGTTTTCATTTCCCTTTTTCTCTCTCTCTTTTTTTTTTATAATTCTTTTCTTCATTTTTCTTCTACAAGTACCTATTCCATTATGCAAGTATTTTTTGGGTTTTTTCTTGAATTTGAGGATGATTGTAGATCTGGGATTCAGATCATAGAAATTTTGTAAATCGATGAGAAGAAGCAGAAATTTTTTTCACGAGTCGTACAGGTTCGACCTGATTTCATTTTGTTCGAGTTAGACCAGGTTGGGTTGGTGCCTTAATTTGGTGTTGCCGGGTCGGGTTAGGCGCATACCCGGCTGTACCAAGCAGGGTTGCAGGCCTACTAGTTACTTCTCAAACCCCCCCCTAAACAACACCAACACACAATTCTCCCGGCTACTTGAACAATATGTGTTTTCACCATATCCTTTGTATTAGAGCTGCAAAACAGAGAGGATAATCATCAGCAAACATAGCAGTCACTTTGAAAGAGAAACATAGTATTTTTCATATGTATATACTCAATAAAAGAAATGAATGAAAAATCTCAACTATATATATATGCTTATATAATATATGGAAAATGATAAACTTACAATTAGTAATTTATCACTCTACTTAAAATAAAGGGTAGTTAAATAAAATTAAAATTATATTTTAATAAAGTGTCACAATTATATTAATTGATTTAGAATGAATAATAAATTAGTTGTAAAGTAGGGGCTGTCTCGTCCTTTCCCATGTTGGCCTGGGCCCTCTCCTCGTCATTCGTCGAGCCTTTTAACACTGAGCTCTTAACTCTGATAATCGAATCGAGCCCAGCCCGGAGAGAGATGAACATGTCCTTCCAGAGAGGATCTTGATCCGAAAACTAGAACGAAAAACTTACCTATTGCACCTAACATTTCCAAGTAAAAGTCATTTCAGAGATAATTGTGGGGGAAACTGTAATAAACAGTAATGATTACGCTTTACACGTACGTCCAAACGCCAAGCTTATCCAATTCACACCATGCATAAAACATAAAATTAGTTATCCAAATAATTAAAGATGGTATTCTTTGACCAGTCAAGGACCAATTACCCCTTATATCAGCAGCACTAAGAAAGAAAGAGATTTGACTCCAAATTCAAAAGAACAACTTGTCAAAATATGGAGGGCTTCTGGGAAATTAACCACCAACTTCACTGCTCAAATGAAACCCCGTTGCTGACCCGGAAAAGAGAGAAGAAAAAACAAATGATCAATATTCAAACTGTGGAGCTGTTTTCTTCTTCCTATCTTATTATTATAATTAAAACAAATAAAGCATTACTGATTATGAAAGAAAGAGTACATATACATATATATATTTATGTATATACTGTTGGTCCATACAAAGTCATGATCAGAGAACTGTGGACTGTGGAGAAAGGGAACTGCTTTTATACTTTCAGCCAGCGATCGAGGAGGCCAGCGGCCCTTTGACCTAAATTAAATTGATTATATGCCATCAGCGAGCCGGCGCCTCATGGGATTTTTAGGGTACTCCAAAAAGGACGAAAGGTTCAGATTTTTAGTGTAATTTGCTGTGGAGCGTGCGGAGCTAGCTAGCTGTTTCTTCTACGAATAAATGATCGATACTGCAATATTTCTGCAATATCTCTTAATTATCTGCCCAGTGGAATCGTACAAATTAAAATATAGGAACAAAAAAGGGTGGCTAGCTATAGCATGATAGGAATGGTACGTTCTACATGATCTGACACGTGAAAGGGATAAAAATAAGGATTGTGTATTCTAAGGTTGACATGAGAATTAATAGTGTGGTGGTGCATGGTATGATATTAGGTATCATGGAGACATAATTAATTGCATTGATGACCAAAGTTTACATCCCAATTGCATGATATCTCTTATGAAATTAAAACGCGCGTGTCTTCATGACCTTTGTCAAAGAAGGATCATGATCAGCTTTTGCCAAGAATCAGTAGGTTCGTAACTCGCAATATTAAGGTTGGGATAATGAGATGAGATGATAGTTAAAAATTGAATAAAATATTATTAGAATATTATTTTTTAATATTATTATTATTTTGAGATTTAAAAGAGTTAAATTGTTTATTATATTTTGTGTGAGAATTTAAAAAACTTATAATTATGAGATGAGATGATTCAGATGAAACACTTTCACCATTCAGATGATTCAAAAGTGTCTCATCTCATATCGTCATTTCAACTTTTTTAAATTCTCACACAAAATATAATAAACAATTTAATATTTTCAAATCATAATTTAACTTTAACAAATCTCACAACAATAATAATATTAAAAAATAATATTTTTATTCAACTTTCATCTTTTATCTAAATAAAAAAAAAAAATCATATATCATAATCCAAACCAGCCCAGTCTTCACGTCTCCAAAGATCAAAACTTTTCCAAAAGCCGACATTTTAAAGCAATTTGATAATAAAATATTACTTTTTAATGTGCAGTAGTATTGGTAATGATAGATATTTTGACATGTTGTGTAATTAATGGTAAAACAACTTTGAAAATAAAATCTTTATTTTGAAATTTTTCATCACTTAATGCGCTGATCCCCATCTACACAAAGCATGCATGAGACTTCGATAGATATGAATGTTAAAATATATACATGGCCCTGTAACAACAGTTAAAACTTTTGCTAATTTTCTTTAATATTAACCAGTTCATTTAAGTGGAGAGGTGCGTAGGAAGAAAAATTCTATCATCACGCTGCCATTATATTCTCATCATATTATATAAAAAGTGTCACATTTATTACCGATTAGATAATTCTTAATGATAAATATGACATATCTTAAGGGATGAGATAAAAATAAGATGAGAGTATGAAGTATAACATTATTCGCGTAGGAATACAGCTTCCAACTTATTGCTGCTAGTCTTGCTTGAGTATGATACCACATCCATTTTGAAAAGAGCATTGCTATGCATCAGCCTACACACCACACACCAAACTATTTTTTATTTTTTATTTTTATTTTTTTTCAATTTTTTTTTATTCTAGTCTTCTTGAAACATTTATATTTTTTTATTCATCATCCATATAATACACATTTAATAAGAGAAACAAATAAAAAAAATTATGGTGTGTGGTGTGTAGGCTGATGCAAAGATTAATTCTTTTGAAAAAAAGGAAATATATATATATATACACGTAAGCATTTTTATAAGCATGAATACAAAACACAGTTGTTTGCTTACGCTCTTAATGACCCTCTTGAGAATTACAAAGATTGCCTCATGTCATGAGTATGGGCTCCATCTCTCTCTCTCACTTTATATATATATATATATATATGCAAATCCCCACTTTGCTGTCTGAAGTCTTAGATGGTATTACATTATAGATGTACGTTACCATGCATATTAAACTATGAAAATCTACTGAATTGAAAGCTTTGTTATAGTTAACAGGCAGTAAACTAAAATAATTAACGAAAAAAACAATATATATCCCAAAAGGAGAGGGAAATTATCCCATTCTCTAGTTTAAGTTAAACTTGGGTTAAATTACTGCTTACACCCTCTCATTAATTCCATAGAAAGCTTAAAATTCTAAATCCATTCCTGCATGATGATATTAAATCATCATTCACCAAACTAATCATGTCAGGAAAAATTCTATAAAGTCTGGTCTATACTGGAGAAAGAAAGAGCTGAAGCTTATCTTATCATCAATAATATCCCACACAATGCAACATAAGATTATAGTACCTCAACTATTATATATTAATAAGGAAAACCTAGAAATACAGTCTCCATTTCCAGTTTTCCTAGAAAAAGTAAATCAGTAAAACCCTCTATACACAATTTCATAACTAAATTAATCAAACTCTCGATCCTAAGCAAATATCCTGGCCAGCCATTAAGGTCTCTGTAAGATCTCACCTTCTTCCCGTATCATCATCGGTTTTGTCTTCGTGTAAATACTATCGAGAGTCCGATACCTCCTCTTCTTCGGCCGGTAAACCCGGTCTTCTTTCCCGAAAATCTCTTCAATCACTGCCGAAGTTATTTCGCTTCGTCGACTCTGATCAACCTCTCCATAATCATCATCATCTGCGTCCTTCTTCTTGTTGTTAGTAATATTGTTGCTATCTTCGTCGCTAAGCTGCATGAGCTGTTGAGCCGCGGCCATGTCCGACTCAGTTAGGAACTCCTTGGGATTTCTTTTACGTGCAGAAGATAACACTTCTGCCATTGAAAGTGCTGTCGGTTTGGACGCAAGAAAGGGGAAAGAGGATTGAATCGATCAACTCTTCTATGTTGCTTCTATCTCTTTATAAGGTTCTGGACAGCTTATATCCTTCCGGTCCCCTTCCTTCAAAGCGGGTTTTGCGTAGAGCGCGTTTTGAGAGTACGTGTTGTTGGAGTTTTGAGAGAGAGAGAGAGAAAGAGAAACTGCAACGTTGGTTCTATGAAGACGGCTGGAAGATGTATAATATGCTTTATTATTTTATCTCATTAAATTATCCTATATATAGTTTAGGTCACAAGTCACAAGTATTATGGTCCGTTGGATTCATTTATCTTCAAAAAACTCCAACGGCTTGAGAGTTGGGACTAGTTTTTTTAAGGAATCGCTATATCAGAATAATATGATCTTAGTGGTCATGATGGATATAATTTCCGTCATAACACGCCTTAGAGACCAGGGGACCCACCTGATTGACAATGATCCTTAAATCTTACAACTAGGGCCCCACATATTCATATAAATGGATTTTGAGCCGTTGGATATATGTAATATGCATATAAATGCATTGTTCTTGATCATGGACGAATCTGTACGGTCTGCCCGATGACAAGTTTCAAGATTGCCGTGACTTGGAATTATTAAATTCTGAAATCATGCCGGATCAAATTAATTGACCAAGTTTAGGAGAAGGTCAACAAAAATTAGGGTTGACCCAGCTCATGGGGATGGCTTTTAGAGATGATCAGAGTGTTTATATATATATATATATAGAAAAATTCTACTCTTTTTCAACGAGTCTTGCTTGATTTGTTTTGGTCTTTGGCTGCATATATTCGTCGTCTTATTTTTTTTCTTGGTTTCGTTTTCTTTGATTGCAAAGTAGGATAATAAGTTTATACATAGCATGATGAGAAGGAAGCAAGAAATTAAAATAATAGTGCCATATTCGATATTAATTACCCCTTTATTTAACTTGGTGGGAAAGCATGACAATTTGTCACAAGAGCCGGCCTTCTTATGACATTGATATATATACGTATGACATACGAAAGAAATTAGTTAAACCCCATATATAACTCCATTTTTTAAAAATAATTCATTAATTAGTGGTCATCAAATCCATGCATTTAGTGTACGTGTACAATTAATGGCAAAAACATTTTGGATATTGTCATTTAAAATATTATGCATGAGTATATGATACCGAACATTTTGGATATTAATGTCATTTAAAATATTATGCATGAGTATATATGATACGGGTAAAAAAAAAAAAAATTATTTGAAAGCTTTTATATACATCACACATCATCCCGTACATGGCATAAATATTTGATTTGGAAGATAAATTTTAAAATTTGAATCTTACAAATCAAATTATGTCATGTAAATCATGAGTGGTGTAAAGGCTTTCGAATAACACTAGTACTAAAAAATATAAGAAAGTTGGAATTCATAGTAAGAATATTTAAATACATGATGATAGGTTGCTTGTTTTTGGCCCTGACTTTTGCTCGTGATAATTTGCTTCATATATATATATATATTTGTGAAGGATATATTTTAGCATTTTAATTTTATGCTTGGTTTTGAATTGTAATTAATATAATTGGTTTTTTTTTTTATCTTAACTATATTATTCCTCAACCATAAAAAAAGCTTGTTCCGCTCCATTTAATAATTTGTTTCACAGGGTGGACCGATGAAATTCAGTCCGATCTCGAGGTCTACGAATTTTGGACCGAGCTGGACCGAACCCCTATATATATATTTTAAATAATTTAATATATTATTTTTATATAATAATTATATAAGTTAATGATGTAATTTTTATCTAATTTATTATCATTAACCATATAAAATATAAAATAATATATGTTATCAATTAATAATAAATCATAAATAATGTAATAATTTATATCATTATATGTAAATAGTTAATACATTATACATTCATACATACTCTACTATTTCCTTAAAATAATTAGGTAATTTTTTTTTAAATACCTAAGTGGCAAGCAAGTATGAATAATCTATGTGTAATAAAATTATTTAACATTCATTAATCATATATAAAATGTATGGCATTATTAATAATTATACATACTAAAGAGTAAAGTCTAAATTAGTAAGTAGTAACTATCAACATCATAAATATAATGAAAGTAAAATATTTTTTAAATGAGTTAGTTACATAATCCACATTAATAATTCACTTAATTTCAATTTAGTAATTTAAATAATTTTTTTATTAATTTACTTGAAAAATAGATGAAAAAATAATAAAATAAATGGTTGGACTGAACGGACCGACTGGGCCGGGCCAGACCAATAACATCGCTCTGGTCTTGTCCTTATAGATGTTCTGTCCTGTTCGGTCTGGAGTAAATGATGGACTGAATACCGAACCAGACCGGACCGGACCGATTTACGCCCCTACGTAGGCCCTTTGTAAAAAAGTGGGTCCTATTAAAAAATTATTGTTTTAGACCTTTTCAAGGTGGGGTCTACTTTTTACAAAGGTCTATGCAGAACTTATCTATTTAGAACTTATACAAATCATTTATCTTCTCAATTATATGTTACACTATTTCAGTTATTTCTTATATCAATCACTTCAAATTTCAATGATATGTACTTCAAATGTATCTCATAACAAATGTAATTGAGGATGACAAAGATTAGAATGAAGAAGATGATTATTCAAAGAATAATATATATATATTCTGTATAGATAGATGCATTGCGTTAATTTCAAACCATGCATACCTTTATGCAATTCCCACAAGCTCGAAGGACCTTATTTGTTGACCAGTCAACAGATGATTCTTCCTTTGTTCTCCTCCCCTCTCCGTGGGCAGTCGAAAAGAATTAGAATTTACTTGGGTTAACTCGTCAACACTTGGAGTTCAACGTATATCATGTTACAGAACCATAGTTTTGGAAAATACAAGAATTTTTTTTTTTTTTTTTTTTGAAGAAAAGGATTTAGGGAACTGATTAATCAAACTTTAGTGTATGCATGAATTCCATTCCTAGTTTTCTCTCCATTCCTTTGAATTCTCTCCCTCTTTCTAAATAAGAGTCTTAACTATTTGGCACCCAAATCATCCCTACGTATATATAACAAGATTTGATAATATTCAAATTTTAAAATTTATTTTCTAAATCAAATTATATCATGTAAACACTTTACTCACCAGCTTGAAAATATAATTTTTCTATAGAAGATGCCCTATCATAAATTTACATACTGACTTGTAAATAACAGACCTCTTTATCAACATATTGAAACAATTTCAAACAGCTAGCATCATCCCGACTCCAAACTAAGCTGCCCTAATAAGCATATGCTCAAATCCCTCATACCTGCTCCAGCCAAACTCTGCCAGATATGTCACCAATCTGAGACAACATGCCAAGCTCAAGGCCGCAAGGTCATACATTAAACTTTTAAATCGTGAGTTTCATGGTGATAATATTTTGGAACTATTTGCCAGATTTCTCTATTGTCCATTGATTTGATAGGGGCTAGGCGTGGCTCTCCAATGAGAGGAAATTAGCAAGTGGAAGTCTAGCTTTATATATATGAAATGAAAGACAGAAAGTGAATAAAATCCACAGTACTTGAAACTCCAAATTAAGAGCATGCAATTATGTCGTCCAGGGAGACGACAACCAATACAGAATTGAACTAATCTTGCGAGGCCTATAAGAGACATCCCCCCACTTCAAGGGGATAAATTACAATACAGACACTTTGCAAAACAGATGCTGAAACATTTACCCTAAAGGAACCTACGGGAATGCAATAGAAAAATTGATGACACCTCATAAAACAAATAATAATGTGCCAGTCCCGAGCCCTTTTGTATCTACATCGCATACCCCCAAAACCAAAACTTTCTTCCAACATATTCATGCAACACCATAACCATATCCTAAAGAACAAATCTCTCTTGTGCAACACCATAACCATCCCAGAAAATTGTAGTAACTGAGAAGCAACTAAAGCTTTTATTCACGAATCCTAATCGTCACAATTCAACCCGCAAACTTCTAACACAGGACCATCTCTTGACACAAATGGGTTGATTCGAACCCACATGAGAGTTAGGATTGAGGAAAGGAGAATAGACCAGACCAAAACAATGGTTGGCATCCTGTCTTGTTTGCCCAGTAATCCCTTTAGGAAGGGGTAGAGGTGTACAATGACCCAGAAGGCAAAAAATAGCCTACCAAAAAGTGGACCCCACGAATCATACCCATTATTGATGGCATCCGAAATCCCAACCACCACCCCAACTATATTTATAATCAACAAAGTTGTGGGAGGGATAAGCAATGATGTCCACTTGAAGATGTAGAGCTCCGAAAATTCTCCATCATCTGCTGCTTTAGAGGTAACTGTGAAGTTTGTGCTGACTCCGGCCAACACCTTGAGTAGACCCTGAATGAGGGCAAAAAGATGTGATGAAACACCCCCAATCACCCAGAACTGCTCATTTCTCCACCAGTCATCTATCCCAACGCCACCCCACTGCATCTCAAGGATACCAGTTGCAGCTATAGATACAAAGAGAGCCATGAATACTAGACTTGCATAATTGCTTATCTGTACAAATAAGTCAAGGGGCCTGGGTTAGCAAAAAGTTAGCAGTAAACAAGTATTTAAATTGTTCGATTGAAGCACGTGCTTGCGGGGCTCAAATGACATGGCAAACAAATGTAGTTACCTTATTCAAACCAGTGAGGCACTTTCCAATCATGTTACTCATGTATAATGAGAAACAGACATGGGAACTAAATTTAAAAATAACAGCGATGCTCACAAGTAATTGTAATGACAAACTTATACACTGCAAAATTATTGCAAGCACATTGATCTTCCAGAGCCATGTGCATAGTGTGCTTATGCCTGCCAGGCAAAAGTTGATTATTATCTAAGCAGCTTAGTTTTTGCAGACAAGAAAAGGGTAAGATTAGAAAATTTTGAAAACTTCACAAGTCAGTCTAAAGTGAGGATGAATTCTTAAAACACCAGATTTAAGTACCAAAATTTGACAGTTAAACCACCTGGCTCAGAAAATCACATGAGGCATAGATGCTGCCTATAAAATAAAAAATCCATTGCTATAATGTATGCTGCTTGAAAAACCTTAAGTTTTGGCTTCAGACTTAGGCTCCATTTGTTTCCCATCTTTTCAGGAATTTTCACTATAGAAGATATTCTCTGAACCAATATTTGCTTTCTACCGTTTGGTTTGAGACCCCAAAAATGATTTCCTAGGCTTACTTGCCGCCAACAAATAGATTCAAAAGCCAATGACACCAAAGCCCAAAAGCTGAAAATATAGCAGGTCTTGAGCCAAGGATGAAAGACTGGGGAAGAGGGGAGCAGAAAATGGTGGTAGCAAAGGGGAAGATGGTGAAGACTGAGGAGAGGGAAGGGAGGGAGGTGATGGTGAAGGCACAGAGAAGTGAAGGGGATGGAGAAGGTAGTGGCATTGCGGAGCCAGAAGGGGTGAAAGGAGTGGAGGTGGTGGCAGCAATAAGGAGTGGGGAAGAGAGGTGATGGTGGAGCAAAGGGGTGAGAACGGGGAGGGGAAGATGGTAGTACCAGCGTAGAGGAAGGGTAGATATCTTGTAGAGAGAGAGAGAGAGAGAGAGAGTAGAAGGCCATGTTTCAGAAAAATAACTGACGCTGGGCCACTTTGGGTGCATTTTTCAGTTAATCAATGAAAGACTTTCCATTGATCAGTATTTTTCAGTAGCACCAAACATTGGAAAAAAATGAAAAATATTTTCCAAAAAAGAAAATAAATAGAACACTGCAATGGGCGGAGCCATGATGTCACCGAAACACCATGCCACATATTCCATATTTGCACACTTTTTAAACATGCTTTCAACAGTTCGGTTAAAAAAATGGGCTGAGAAAAGTGAAGATAATAACTTCATGCAGAGGGGTGTTACCTCAGGAACAATGAATTTTCCCGTGAGAAGACAGATTGCTGGTAGAGTACAGTAAACAATCAAGGGAACCGATGTCCAAGGATACACAACAGAGTTTATATAGGAAAATCGTTCCAACCAATTCAACCCACCGCCGTAGCCATACCAGATAGGACAATGCCTGCTCAAGAAAATTTCAACAGATCCAAGGGCCCACCGAAGAACCTGGTGTAAACGATCTGAGAGGTTAATAGGAGCTGATCCCTTGAATGCTGGCCTCTTAGGTATGCAGTACACGGACCGCCAGCCATGGCAGTGCATCTTAAATCCAGTTAATATATCCTCAGTTACAGAACCATATATCCAGCCAACCTGGTTAAAAGTTCAAAATTTTAGAGGGCAATATTGTGACAAGGAAGAATCCAGAGAAGATGAGTTCTGAAAAACTTCTGGAGTTCTTCAATTTTGCTTACCTCCTTTCCCCATTCTGATTTATCCTCAAATCCACAGCTGATGACTTGGATGGCTTCTTTCAAGAGTGATGCAGGACTGACATTCTGAGGAACTCCACCTTTTTCCAGAAGCGTGGAGGCTATAAACACTGGAGATTGCCCGAACTTCTTCTCCAATTTCATTTGTAACATATTGGATGATTTCTCAATGTTTGATTCTGAATCTGCAGCAGGGTTGTCTTAATTTTCAAAGATTTTTAATATTACAGAACAAATATCACTTAAGCTGGCAACTGGGTCAATTAATGAATCCTTACCATTCATTCCCTCTTCAATATTTTCAAGTGCATGAATCTGCTTTGATGCTTCTCTGTGCTTGGGTTTCTTCCTCTTCTCCTTCTTTGTCTTCCCATTCTTGTTCTTTCTAGAGCCAAAGCACAGGCAGCACCATTTTGGCCAACAGTTGCAGGTTTTGCTAGGGGGCTTCTTCTTGGTAGGTGCATCACATCCATAAAGTGCTTGCCTTCTGAAAACACATCCAGTTCCAACATATATGGGTCCTTGTAAACCATCTAAGCCTTTCATGTTGATCTGTTTTCAATTGGGAAATTAGGCTTCGCAATAAGAAAATAAGTACATATAATATGTTACCAAACAGAAAGACAGACAGACAGACAGATAGATATAATATGGCAACAAGAAGACTACATACATCAAAGAATACGACATTTCGGTTTGAATATCTATCATGACGATCAATCCCATCAAATCTTTGAGGAAACTGCACGTAGCAAACCTTCTTCCCCAGTGTGGGGTCCATCATGAAACACATGGCTTCTCTAAGTGCCTTGCTATTGTTAATATAATGATCACAGTCAACATTCAGAAGATAAGGAGCGTTTGAGATAATTGCTGAGACCCGTACCTTCAAAATTTATTGTGCATAAACTAACATCAAAATTGTGGACCATGCATTAATTATTAAAAAGTGCATGGAGGAAAAACCAGAATAGTGATCTAGAAGCATTATCATAGAGACAGGCTTTAGCCTTACCAGAGCATTCATGGCCCCAGCCTTCTTATGGTGTTCAAACCCTGGTCTCTTTTCACGAGAAACATAAATCAAACGAGGCAACTCATTTCCTTCCACGTCACAAACACCACTATGGCCAAGAAAGACCTGCCAACATCAGAATTTGGTTTAAGTGGAATATATACACATTGGAACCCTGTACGACGCCTTGTCCTATCCCTTTACCAAGGTAACTTGGGAATTGCTTGAAGTCCCCCCCCCCCAACTTATAATGGTGTTTTTACTTGGGAAGCCCCCAAGTACTTAGACCAAGAAGTCATTGGTCCATGAAAACATTAACAAATAATTTTTTGATTGGCACCGGGTGTCCAGGACAAAGGTCTGACTAATTCTGGGGGTGCACAATCCCTCAGCAAGGAGTGTCCCATAAGTGCTCCTCAAATAATTCAAGGGAAAATATCCCGTCCGGTTAAGAAACGTTAACTAACAAAAATAAGAAACACCGACAATGTGGGGCAATCTTCAATATTTGTAGAATGATTACCTGAATCATGCCAGGATGGTCCCGTACATTGTTTCCAGG
Source organism: Pterocarya stenoptera (assembly GCA_003123785.1). NCBI lineage: Eukaryota > Viridiplantae > Streptophyta > Magnoliopsida > Fagales > Juglandaceae > Pterocarya > Pterocarya stenoptera. The sequence goes on from QEOT01006641.1 coordinate 142,656, forward strand.
CCATGGAGTCCCATCCTGCATTGTCCAGCCATCCTCGGGAACCCTTTGTGCTGTGGCTACCAACGCATTTATTTTAACTTTAAATTCTTCATACTCTCTCTGCACCAACAGGAAAAATCAAATGCCATCATTCATGACAACTGAATTGTATCTTATATTTAAACCAGAAAATTAAGACAAGCAATTCATCAAAGCATTAGACTCAGATTTTAGATTAATTTGGTATGCTCGGCATTATTGTGAAATTACAAATACTTCCATATTCGCAACTGCAGTCAGGGAAGTTAGTACCTTCATTGCCCGTCTTTCTCTGACAATTGTTGGGTGAACTTTATTCTTCAGATAGTCAATCTTCTGTGAAAAATACCACTCTGGGGCCCTTGGCTCAATATTAAATTTTTTACAGAAAGGAACCCATTTCCTTGCAAATTCTGATGTCTCAGAAAGAGCTTCAAAAGTAAGCATGGCAGCACCATCATCCGATACATAGCAAGCAACCTTATCTACTGGATAATCAACCGCAAGAATGGAAAGAACTGTATTTGCAGTAATTAAAGGAGGCTCTTTCATAGGATCAACTGTAGTCACAAAGACGTCTACACTGGCCAGCTCAGATGGCTTCCCCTCTTTTTCATACCTAAGAGAATAAGAAGCAAATGTTAGTCAACAATTCAATATGAAAAGTTGAAAACCCAAAAACCATGCTAGTCCCATTTACCTCAACGATAGCCTATCAAGGTATGTTTCTCGTTCTATTGGGTACCATTTTGGGAACTGATCCAGAATCCATGATACAGCAAACCAAATTTCGCATATGACCGATGTTAACCACAAGCCATATGCATCATTAACTGGATGGAGAAGTCTATAATGAAAAAATAAGCCAAGGATTACAAGACGGAGTATGATAATCATTCTGTATGGATTTATCTTGCTTGAAGGGATGGGCAACTTCCTCGAAAGCGGCTGCCTGCCTTCATCCATCCTAATATTGATATCAATCAAGAACTCTTGTAAGTAAACAGAAATGAAGAAAGGCATACTACAGAAGTTAGAAAGCATACAAGTGACACTTCCAAATTAAATTCAGACAGCCATATTTTTTATGCATGGTGTCAGGCAACCATATTGTAGTGTATTTTTTTACAAGTAATCGAAAACTTTATGAAGAGCAAAAGGGTTAGCCCAAGGACACAGGAATATACAATGGAAAGACCTAATTAGGAACAAAAGAGGATACAAGGAAATCATGAAACCTCAGCCCATTAAAATATATAGCAGCTACCGAAGGAAACAAAGTATTTAAGGGCTCATTTGGATTTAGGGAGTGTTTCATCTCATCTCATCATTACAACTTTTTCAAATTCTCACATAAAATATAATAAAGAATTCAACTTTTTCAAATCCCAATTCAGCTTTTTCAAATCTTAAAACAATAATAATATTAATAAATAATATTCTAACAATATTTTATTCAACTTTCATCTAAAACCAACTCATCTCATCTCACTATCCAAATCAGCCCAAGAAAAAGGTTTTAATATGTTGTAGTATAGAAAACTACTACAGACA
>QEOT01006641.1:144238-154378 GCA_003123785.1 Pterocarya stenoptera
CCCCCCCCCCCCCCGGGGGCGCCGGGGGAATTTGTTCCCAAAGCTAGCCCATTTGTGCACGCCACCAACTCCCATCTATCCCGACGTTGAACATCCTCACCGCCAGGTACCCCTCTCTCTCTCTCTCTCTCTCCACTATCAATTTTTTTTGTCCAGCCAGCCTTTGGACGGTGGCCTAAACAAACCCCAGAAACTCTCATCATCCAATCCATCATTTACTGGGGGGACAGTTGGGGCATAATTCTTCCCAGGCCCCCATCCTTTATCCTTGATGTGCCTGGTATCTTGAAAAAAAAAAATCTACAACTTAATGGAATGACACGGTCATGACTCTGTCAGTGGCATAAAATGACTCCTCAACTCCATCTCCATGGTGGACATCAAAATCAACATAAAGTACATGCTGCTGAGGGACAACAAATAAAGTGTACAGAAAAATGTATCAACATGTGAGCCCATAAACATTCAGCTATAATAACCAAACACCAATTAAGCTCAAGAATACCGAGCAAAATATCATTGACGTAGCAGAAGCCAGAGGCCTTGGACTTCTTGGGGTGGTGAAGGCCACTGACCCAATTAACAGCAATATTGGTGTCGCCAAGGTTGAGCTTGATGGCAGCGCCAATGGAGCCACAGGCAGAGAATTGGCAGAAGCCAAAGAGATCGTCGAAGACAGGAAAATCCTCGCCGACATCAAAGCACTTAGTGTGGCAGGAGAAGGCATTGTTTGAGAGGGTATCAGGGAAGATTGAGGCGAGGAAGTCCACATACTCCTCAAAGTGAAAGCGGTAGATGTCGGCAGGACCAACGGGGAAAGGGTGGTTGATCTCCATGCGATGGTGGAGGGCGTAGCGAACGATGAGGTATGGACCATGCAGATCCTATGGGGCTTCATTGGGTGGCCTTGACCGTAGTAGTAGTCGCCGATGCAAGGCTTGTAGAAGTAGCTCACTTGTCGCTTCATGGCATCCAACACCACTGCAGCAAGGAGCAAGGCGCCTTCTTTGCTATCACCCATTAACCCGCATATGAATGAACCCCTACAATCTCGCAATGTCGTCCACGGGTGGCCAGATGAAAAAAAGTTCCGACGTTTAGGGCTGAGAGAGAGAGAGAGAGGGGTACCTGATGGTGAGGATGTTTGACAACGTTAGCATCAATGGGACTTGGCGGCAAAGAGGGAGAGGGCTACGCATTGGGGAGGTTTTGACGGGGGGTCGGGGGGTCTGGGGAAGGGATTTTGGGAACAAATGGAAGGGGTCAAGGGTCTAAGGGGTTTGATTTGGTTTTACTTGATGACATATGTTAGTGCCACGTTAATTTGGGGGATCCCTTTTATGAGATCCCTTTATATCTGTAGCAGCCCTCTTTAGAATATTAAGAGTATTAAGAATATCAAGAAATGCATTTCACTGAATACTGCATATCAAGTTTTGAAGTTAATTCACATACTGATAGTTACCAAAGAAACAGGATAACACCCCAAATTGTTGTTTATATAAGCCTAGGGACTTTGATATCACAAGAGTGTGGATTAAACATGATCACAGCTCATATAGTTACGTAGGATTCTAAGATAAATGTAATGAATACGTCTCAATCATAACCACAGGTCCAACCCCAAAGCCAAGGAACAGAGAGAACCAAAGCTTCAAGACCATACGCAACCGCACATAAGCATTGAGGTAGTCCAAAGGCCCACACCTAACCAGGCACTGAGGTAAATATATCAATGTTCAATGGTAGCAATTTTGTAAGGACAATGTAAAGAATGTACCTAGCTTTAAATACAATCGGCTGCTACTAAGGCATCCTAAATCTTGACTAGGTATGACTAAATGTAAGCAACTTAGTTCACAGAAACATTTTGTATCTCCCTTTTGTTAATTTCTACGTTTGGCAAGGAATGAAGGGTCTCGAGAAGGTTTGAGTACACCTTAATATTTCAAAATCGAAATCTGCAGTACATTGACCAAATTCATATCAAGGGCTTTGGTATGTGAAGGAAGTTTTAGCAAGATCCTTTACACCTTAGCAAGCAACATGTTTATAGGCATTTCAGATAAGAGGATGTTTCTTCTCACCAATTACGATCAACTTTGTCCTAGAGGAAAAAATTATTATTATTTAATAAAACATTTTGGTTTTTGGTCAAGGATGGCAAAACTGGCATCAAAGGTGGAAAAATAGAGAAGAATTGCTTACATGGGTAATTCAGGATAATCATCTAGTTCATTTCCACCAGAGGTTCCCCCATCGTTGTCTCCTTGGTGCTTTACCACCTGAAGCTTATCATTCTGCCTTTTCTTCCAGTCTTCCATCCGATCCTTCCAAGCCACACTCCCATACCCATATACTGCAAGATCTTTCTTAGGAACCATTGGTCGGGGTTGCACTATGACACAGACATTAAAAAATTCTAAGTTCAGTGTCTATGCAAGAAATAAACCTAAACAGCCACTGGACAAGAAATATCCAACTACTCAAGGAAAAAAACTTACAAGGTACAGATGGATAAGAAAAAGGCACCGGACGGATTCTGTTTCCATGACTTGTACATTGGGGTACAATAAGGGCATGCTGATCAGGAGAAATCTCAGAATCCTAAAACAGCAAAGCACCATTGTGAGGTGTTAAACACATCACACTTACTTCAACCCATATGCACATGCAAAGAAACGAATACACAAATACAAGATATAGGAATAAGATTAAAATCTCAAAATCATTTACCTCATTGCCATAGGTCAATAGAGGCATCTCAGAACTAAGGGCAGAGGTCTCACATTCTGAGAGAGGGGGGATTCCAGATGCACCGGAGTGGTAACCACGGCCAGTGTTAAGGCGTGCAGAGAGCATTGCCTCTGCAACTTCTTGTGAACCTAGGCCATTGAGGTCTCCATAATCAAACTCATTGTCCAGATCATCAATATCATCTTCTTCCTCGTCACCTTCAACCCTAGGGCTACCTGCAATTCACATCCCTAGTAAGAGAAATTCAAGACTTAAGTGTTCAATAGATGTGTAAGCAAAAGAATACAGAAACAGGCTCACCTTTAATGCGTTTGTATCTGGTTTTACACTGAGGGCAAGCCTGATTGCCCTCTCTTCTCTCATATTCATAGCAAGGCCGGCACACAGGGAAAGCACATTCGTTGCAGGCAACAAAGAGCTCTCCATCCACAGTAAGTTCAACCTCATCCCCACAAATCTGACATATTTGTCCACTCAATTCCTTCACAGAATTGATCTGCAAGGATCCAACAACCATAAAATAAGTGCTACGAGCACCAAAATCAGAGGTTACAGACTCGGCAGCATAAAGTTGATGATTAGTCAATGTATTGAAAGTTCAACTTGCTGCCAACCAAATCAAACAACAAACTAAAACTAAAAATATTCAATTTGCTGAATTTTATGTAATTAATCTGTTCTGAAATAAATTAGAAATTCCCCGTATAAGATTCATAAGTCCAATTAAACTAAGAACACTAATCTCCTCTCCAAATTTTCATAAGGTTATCATTTTTTCTACTTGACTTTGATTATAGTAATGTCATATTACAGAGTAACAAAAACTGCAAGTACTAACAAAAAAACTGAAAAAGGTCAGTCTTTTATATGCAAATTTATTACATATGCCAAGTTGCCAACCAGAATTTCCAAAGTAGCTTTTCCAAATTTTTCACAATCCATAGTCATAATTTATCTAACAGTTCCAAATATTTTGGAGATGCCAAGAAACTTAGACAGGGTAAGTCTTGTTTACAAAACCCCACCAAATTCAAAGCATAGAAAGCTTTGAATGCACAGGTTCTTTCTAGCCCAGGTCCAGAAAACCAACCGATTTAACAACAGAAAGCCGTTAACACTTCAAAATAAGAACTCCCTTCGGGATGTAAACAAGAAATCAACATCATAGCCCAAGAAAGCCATCTAAACTACATATTATTTTAAGAATTGTCTCTGTCAGACACAAACATACACTGAAATAAGCATAACTAACCCGATCAAAATGTGAGCAAGAAAACCAAAAGCCACAAAAGCAATAATCAATTTCCTAGCACGTTACGCAAATCGGAAGAAAGGGTACCCAAATTGCATCAAAATACTCTCGAAAGACCCAATATTTTTTGACGTTTCTAGTAATCCCCCCCATATGGAGAACTAACAAAATATACCAGTGGGTATTCCGTAAATTAAAAAAAGAAAAAAAGAACCAGGATAAGGGATACTCTTAGAATATTACCCTTCCACTCTCATCTGCATTGATGAGTATGAACTCATTCCTATTGTGAGACCCAGCAACGAGCCGACCTCTCGTGTCCATCAAACTCAACACAAAGCCCAGCAAATCTGAGACACTTCAAACCCACAAAACCCGGCTTCTTGAACTGAAATCCTCAAACGGGAAACCGATCCGGCACCGTGTATCTCGCCCAAAAGATCCAACTTTGCGCTCCACACCTTTCAGGTGAGCACCCATCACAACAAACCAAGATCCCGCATGCACACAGAGAGAGAGAGAAACGAAATTGTATATAGGTGGTTTTTATTATAAAAAGAGTGGGGGAAGAAATGAAAACGAAGAAGTCTTTGATGTTGATTCCTTAGCAAGCCAAGTCTGCTCCGTAACCTGGCTGGCCTTAATCTTGAAACTCAATGCAGGTTTTAGAGAGAGGAACAGAGTATAGTGTATGTGGTGGGGAATGCGGGCGTAAAAGTGAAGGAGATGTAAAGAGGCAGAGACAGACTTAGAGAGAGATCACGAAAATGTGATGTAAAGGGCATATAGAAAACAGAGAGAGAGAGAGAGAGAGCTGTGGGTGGGGTCCTGGTGGTGGTGGCGGCCCCGGCGGCAGCGGCTGCTCTGAGTTGTCCCCCACCGGAGGATTTGGTGTATGGAGAAAATTGGAAAACGAGAGAGGGAGGGAGAGAGAGAGAGAGAATTTAAATAAATAATTTTTCGTGTAGGATTTTGTTTTTTGCAATCGTGATCTGTGACTTTACGGTTTTTTTTTTTTTTTATTATTTTTGGTGGAGGGTTGGATTTGGTGTTTCGGTTGGCATATTTCCTGTCTCTCTTAACTCACAGTTTTGTTGTGCAAGCAAAAAAGTGAGCTGTGTGAGTGAGAGAGAGTTTAGGCAGCAGAGACACAGGGACACAGAAAATTTAAGAAGGGGGATCTGCTCACGCGCCGTAGTTCGTGTCTTTACTTTTGGTCTCTGCTTAATTGCCAACGCGTTTTTCTGAACTTTTACTGTTCTCTCTCTCTCTCCCTTCCCCTTCCCGTCTCTCTCTCTTTGGGATAATAGGATTGGCATTTTTCTATTTTAATTTCTCGCAAGAAAATATGATCGGAAGCGGAGCGTTTTCTTTACGTACGTTGTTGACTATTAAGAGTGCTGACCAGTAAGTATGTGGTGTAATGACTCTTGTGCCCTCCTTTCCGTTTGTAATGACTAGTAAGCCTCTGTTATCAACCACCTCATAGTCATAGCTATACATTTTCATTCAGTGGTTGAACAAAAAAATAGTGTACGTACGTAGCTCAACTCCTCGTATGATTACTTCATAGTCATAGCTATTGGTGGAGTTTGGATACATTGTTCTGATCACAACTCCACAAATCCAAAAATAAAACATAAACAAAGGAGCATTTTCATCAATATCATCTTCCCTTTTTATCTTCCAAGTTATCTCACTTCAAGATTCCAAGAGTACTAGGAGTTTTATGAAAAAGGTCTAACCATGCATAAAACATGATGAAATCCCGACATGTTTTACATATCCTGATCTCTCAAAGACCAAACACTACTGTTTTGTTATCATCGTTGATAAATAATATATCAGTAATGATACACTCACAACATATTCTACAATACATTCTATAATAATGTGTTAAAATGAGGATATTTTGATAAAATATTATTATTTTTATACAACATTTTATTAAAATATCCCTCATTTTAACACATTATTATAAAATATATTGTGGGTAAATTATTTTCCATAATATATCTATCAAAATGTTAGGGGATTAAGTATTAAAAGGGTGACGAGTGATGGTCTTTGATGGGGGAGGACAAAGTTATTCACAATCGACAATCTTATATATGATCTCATGCCCTACAAGGTCACGTGATTTTCCATTATTTTATATGTATGGTCCGCCCTCCTTTGCCACATGGCCATCATTCTGCCTTGTCGGTGGATCAAACGAGTGCTTGAATATAAAATGGAAGTTTCTTTTCCTTAACTAATATCAAAAGAAGTTGTCTGTTTTTATTTTTTTATTTTTTGCTTTGGGGTTGTTGACTTCCATGATTACGATGAGATACACATTGCCATAATCGATTAATTGCTTTCTACTTTTGCACTAATTTGCAATCAATCATGATCATTAAACTTGGATAAATATTCACGTACGTGTCACGGGATCTCACACTCCATCGACCTTCCTTCCTTAAAAAGGTTTTGTTTGAGTAGTAAAAATGTTTTAATTTATTTAATTTTATTTTATTATTCTAATTTTATTTAATTTTTATATAAAATATAATAAATAATTTAAATTTTTAAATAAAAATAATATTAAAAAAATAATATTTTATTTAATTTTTAATTTTTATCTAAAATCATATCGTTACTGTCCGAACTGCAAAATAATCTAATTAGAACCCGCTTTATGTGAAACGTATGCTAGAAAGTACGTAGAACCCACTTTATGCTAGACCTACCACAGTTTTTAAGACTTAAAAGTGAAAAACTGATCAAGTTTTAAAGACTCGTTTGATTGAAAAATTATATATATTTGAAAATTTTATAAGAGAGAGAAATTATTATTATTATTTGGAATTTTGTGAAATATGGTGACATCTTTACGTGTTTGAATCGATAAGGTTTTCAAAATATATATATTTATCGGAGTTCGAAAAAATAATGAAATCCTTAAAAAAAACATTCCACGGCGTCTCCTGATCATCATTTTTGTAATGGTTTGTCATAATAGCAGGTCACTTTTAGACGTGAAAACACCAATCCCAATTTTTTTATTTTTTTATTAATTTACACAATTTAATAGAAAGGTGATACACATTGGATTTTTTACTAAAATAAAGAACAGATAAATATTGTTGATACATTTTACAAATTCCCAAGCAACATTTTGCATATTAAAAGAACACTTTATGTATATATAAAATAAAATTTCGTCTGCCACCTATTGAAATTAATGAATTGTTTGATATTCTTAAAATGTATTTTCTAGAAAAATGATTGTTGGCTCACCTAAAAAAAAAATCTAGAAAAATGACTGAATATTAACATTAAAAAAGAAGAAGAAGAAGAAGATCATGAAGAAAAGAGGTTCATGGAAATATTCTATTAATTGTTTAAAGACGATGATTATTACCAAATGTAGGACCTAATTATTGCTCAGAAAGCCTCCCTAGTGGAAAACAAGCCACGTGGTGAATCTTGTGATGTGGGGTCCAGAGACAATTGAGATGGAATTCCAATCAGTGTGGGGGCCCTTTTGAAGGTAAAACCCATTGACAGAGACTTTTGGGAAACAGTGGGCACATCAGACGCCCCTGTTTGCTTGGCTGGAAAGTGAAGTGTGATTTAGCTCCAATAGTACTGCGATACATAAAATTGTTACGCGAAAAATTGTTACATTTGTTTTAAGACAATGTTAAGATGACTATTAAATGTATCCATCAAACGTGCATATTAATATAAATGATTTTTTTAATTATTTTTTAAACATTATTAATTATTAAGAAAAAAAATAAAATTTTAATTTACTAATAATTACTTCTTTAACCATTAAAAAAAGATAAAAATGATTTATATAAATGGGTATGTTTGGTAGTCATATCATCATTTTTCATTTTTTTATGCCAGTTGCAAACGATTTTTTAAAGAATAGTGATGGCAATATGTGACACAATCTGTGAATCTAATATGAACACAATACGAAATTTAAAGATTTGGATTTGATGTTAACGAGTTTGTTAACGTCGTATTTCGTACGTCTTTGGACTGAGTTCTAACAATTCGGGTCTTGAGTCTTTCATCTGCACAATTGAGAAAACACGGAGAGTAGGGGCATTGGTGGAGGTTGAGGAGTCTCCGATGTTAAAGTCAATATATCTCCTTAGTTGTTTACGTGTGAGTTTTTCAGAATCAGAGAAAGTTTTTTATACTTGAGAGTCGACTTTTATATTAGGTTTATAGGTGGGAACAGCTCACACTTGGCTTCTGGGAGTCTATGTTACTTCAATTGTTCGTTTAGTCAGAATCCTTTAATTCGACGTGACTCACTGACTCACTTTACCCTACGGACGCTCCCTGTTAAGTCCTTTCATGCTTGCTGTCAGGAGATCAAGGGTTCTTCACATTTTCCGTTCACCTGCTTGCACAGGTTCTTGAGGGTAGGGTATCAGGGCCGCAAATCCCATCTGCCCCTACCATTCACTTTTCTCATACGTGGGTTGCTTCGTGGATAAGTTTTGCTCATGGGCCGAGTACTCTATAGAAGTCCACTGACTCCTTTTAAAGGAGGGTTGTTGGGCTTGACTGGGCTCTCTGACTTACTTCCCTAGTGGTCCATCATGGACTTGTTATACGGGTCGATAGTGGGAAAACCCCCTTACAGGGTTCATGTCAGAACTAGTTCACTTGTTAAGACACAATTTATAAACGGGTCAATCTTCTTACCATGAAATCAATCTGTTTAGAATTTATTTCAAAATAAAAATTTTATTATTGTTAAGTTGTAATATTAGTTTTCTCAGTATGCTTATGTTTTTATTATTTTTATTGTTGGGATTATAATTTTAGACTTATGTTCATATTTGTTACTTTATGGTTTGTAATATTAGTTTTCTTATTTGTTAAAATTTAAAAAATATTGATATATATTTTTTTTAAGATATTGTGGTTATTAATAAACATAGATTTTAACTTTAATGTGAAATTATGTTAATCAAGTCAAATGAGTTATACGTTTTAGTTCAACTCATTTACACGAAAACAAATAGATTTAAATGAGTCGTGTCATGTTAATTTATTTCTAATAAATTATTAAACGGGTCAAAATGGGTGACACAACATGACTTGTTATCTAAATAGGTTGAATTGGAGTTTATAAGTTTAACATATTTAGCTTAATGGATTGGGTTCGGATTGATCTATGTAATCAAATGTTCATGACTTGACACATCTGAAAACACTATTTACCACTCCTAATATTGATGAACCCCTCGTTGTATGACTTGGCTAAACTTTCTCTGCTATTTTTTTATTTTTTAAATTTAGTGTAGAAAAAACTTTGGTCTCAAATTATAACATGATTGATTAATTGGTGAATTGCATGTGACAAAATATATATCATCTAGACGGGCAGTGTGGTACTGATCAATTGCCTTATTTTTTGAACCATGGCCATGTTTTTATACACACACATATATACATATATATATATATATTATGGACATTAATGGTTGGGTGAATACCAAATGTGCACCTCAAATATACTTATAGGGAAAATGATTTTTTTTTCTTTTAAGAAATTTTTAAACATCATTATCCATTAAGAAAAAATACAAATTCAATAATAATCATTCTTAACTATTAAGAATAAAATAAAATATATGAATGAAGATATTTGATGAGTACAATATTCAAGAGTCATGCTAGTATTTTCATATATATATAGATATATATATCTGATCAAACAGTATTCGTTTCAGCTGACATGACTAGAATTATCTAGAACAATACCTTTTTAGGGTTCGAACAAAATCGGCCGGCCAGTACCCCGGCCTGCATAAACCAGTGGACGCAAATATTTAATATGGCACATGCATGACATATAATGTGTTGTGCAATCAGTGTTCTTGATAAACAATTACTAGGATATCGGCACTGTGAGACATGAATGATATAAATAATTAACGAACTTGTATTTTATAAGAGTTGCAGTCTAGGTTATTGGGAGGTTTTCTGCATATAATATATATATATAAATAATATGATCATCAGCGGATTGTTCTATCATGTCACTCATCATGGAAATTAATTGTTTATAAATTTTTTTTTTTCAGTGGATGATTTAACATGCATGTGCCATG
>QEOT01006641.1:156043-190156 GCA_003123785.1 Pterocarya stenoptera
AAAAAAAAAAAAAAAAAAGATTTGAGTTTTTTTTTTTAATTATATCTATATATATAGCTAATGACACGTACACTGGTAAATTAAGCAAAAAAAGTTATTGTCACAATCGGTCACGAACTGGATATTGTTGAAACTTTTACATATGGCCATCACAACCATGCAATCATGTAGTCATAAGGCCGTGATCATCGAGACCATCGGTAAAAAGGGTTTTAGTGGCTGTTAATTATGGTCGCTATAACAACTTCATAATTCGAGTACTGTTGATTAATGGACAATTAATTAGTAGTAATGGTACTGATTGGAGCAATATTGCCATTCATCATGGGTTACCATTAATTAAAATTCCAATAAAAGTTTTTATTGAAGATCATAATGCCATTCATGAATACATGCATTAAACTCATAAACGAAAAAACAAACAAATACATTTAGAAAATATACATGTAACCTTTTAAACAATAACATCTTTTGAGTCACTAGAAACTCTCTCTCATAAATCCTCCAAATCGCTAGAGGAGGAGGACTCCTCCTTTCTCCATCCCTCCTTTCTCTTCCTTTCTCCCTCTCTTTCCCTCTTATCTTCATCCCTCCTTCCATCCTTTTCTCCCTCTCCTTCCCTCATTTCTCTTCTTTTTTTAATTTATTTTATTTTCTTCAAGGCTGAAAAGATGGATTTACAGTTCTCCGGCACCTCTTGTAAGGCACGAGCACTATAAGATGCTTCCTAGGCTGATCGTTGGGAAGATAGTGGCGGATCACCGGATCAGATCGTTTAGATTTGACTTTTATGGCTGATTTCGAAGTCTACCGGAGTAGATCTAAACTGTAATTTGTCATTTTCACATATATCTTTCTACTTTCATTGTTGTTTCCTTTTGTTTAGTTTTTTTTTTTATTTTTAAAAAGATTATCTCTTGGACGTTTTGTCCATAGAGGTTAAGTCATCTCCTCTTATGAAGGGTGAGGTATGAGTCTTTGTTTTGGGTAGAATACTGTCTCATAGACGGTTTGTATATAGAGAGTTACAATAATAGTTAAGACCATACCAGTCACAAAGAAATTTGTATACTGGTAGAGCTTCAAATGCAGTAATTAGCTTGTGATCTGGAAATTTTCTTGTATGTATCTGGTCATGGATGTAACTTTTCTCCGATAAATTAAAAAAGTCGATTTCCCATAAAAAAGAAAAAACATCATTTTGGATGATAATTATGATCAATACTGTGTATGGTACTGATCATTGTATTGGGATAAGAATTGAGGAACAGATCATGATCAACTGGGAATTAAAATGATTAATTTTTAAGTCTTTGCTTAATTTTGCCATTTCCTTCATAAATAAGCAAAAAACGCATGCAAGTTGTCCATACAGTGGATTACAATGAATACTTGTAATATTTGTTCCCATGAAAGATGAAAAGAAGATCGTTGTTCTAGCAGCTGGTTGGATCAAACAAACTTTATTCCCATGCATGTAAAAGCTTTTTGGATAAAATATTAGCAGTAGTACTTCGGCAGGCCAACAAGATATTGCATTTATCTCCCTAGCTAAATTTGAATAAACACACTCTATGGTCATAGGGATATTTGGTAATTTTTTTCATATCATATCATCTCATTTCATCCTACTTTTTTCCTAAACACCGCTCAATTTCAAACATAAACACTTACAAATTAATCATTACAACTTTTTCAAACTAATTATTATAATTTTCCCAAACTTTCAAATAAAATATAAAAAAATAATTCAACTTTTTCAAATTTCAAAATAAATCTAATATTAAAAAATTATATTCTAACAATATTTTAATTTTACAATATTTTTATTCAACTTTTTCTCTCATTTTTCAAAACCTTATAAAACATCATAATTAACTTAAACTATTTTACTATTATTCACAGATTTCTCATCTCATCTCATTCCCTAATTAAGCATCACCTAAGGGTTGTTTGGGAAGAAAAAATCTACACAACCTCCACACACCACACTTTTTTTAATTTTTAATTTTTTTCTTTTATCAAATATTTAATATATGAATAATGAATAGAAGAATTGAATTAGTTGAAAAAGAATAAACTAAAAAAATATTTAAAAAATATTAAAAAGTTAAAATTTTTTTTTAAAAAATGGTGTGTGGAGATTGAGGAGGTTGCATTGCCCGTTTGGGAATTGTTCTCATCTCATCTTCTTTCTAAACATCATTTCAAAACAAATACTTTTCAATTTCTAATTTTTAATTTTTTCATCTAATTATTACCTAATTATTACACATTTTCTAAACTTTTAAACAAATGCAAAAAATGATTCAACTTTTTCAAATCTTAAAACAAAAATAACATTAAAAAATAATATTATAATAATATTTTAACTTTATAATATTTAGAGTAATGCTAGATATAGTCATAGGTTGTGCAAGTGTCACGCACTCCTCTTGAAAAAGAGTGAGATCCACTATTAAAAAAATCAATTTTTTCATATAGATCTCATGTTTACTCAAATTTTTCAAAAAGATTGTAAGGTATTTACGCAATCTATGCCTACAAATATAATTTCTCTAATATTTTTATTCAATTTTTGGTCTCTTATTTTTTAAAGGAAAATACTTTAGCGTCAAAGGGATTATACAAAAGTAAACCCACTATCTAATGTGGCTTGATGTGGTACGTCAGATTGTAAAATTACTTTTATTATAAAATAGATCTAACTGATTTCATGAAACCACATTAGTTTATGAATTTACTTTGTATAATTTCTTTGTGTCTCTAGCATTAATTCTCTTTCCCAAAACCCAATAAAATTTATAATTCAAACAATTTAGTTACTATTCACAAATATTTTATTACTATTAACAAATTTTTCATCTAAAAAGCAATCACAACAACCAGATTAATAAAAAACAGAAAAAAAATATCCAAATTATGGTCTCCAATTTTTTTTTCTACAAAATAGAAAACACTCAGACTATTTATTAGATCAGCCTACAAATTATATAAAACCTACGGCTTATTAGGAAATGAAAAATGATAAACACAATACTTTTTATAATATATTTCACAACCTTATTTTAAAATGAGGATTATTATTATAAAATATCATATAAAAAGTAACACCAATTTGTAAAAATACTGTGAGTGTTGTATATTATTCTTAGGAAATATAGGGTTTGTTGATCAAGACCTTACCTTTTTCCCATTTCTAGCAATTAATATTCATCGGTTTCGTCGCCATGTAAATACTGACAAGAGACCGATGCTTCTGCTTCTTTAGCGGCCGATTCGCCTCTTCTTCCTCGGAAATCTCCCCAATATTTGCCCAAGTCAGTATTCCTGGGTGTTGAATAACCTCTTTATCAGTGTCCTTGTTCTTGTTGTTGTTGCCGTTGTCATCTTCATCATTGAGCTGCAATAGATGCTTGGGCACAGTATTCTGTGTCTCCATGATCAGCACCTTCTGGGGATTACTTTTACTTGTAGAAGACGGTGATTCTGCCATGGAAATGCAGTAGAAATCAGACAACAAAGGGAGACTTGATTGGATCAACCTCTCTTAATTTCTATCCTTCTCTCTGGTTTCTCTCTGATCATGTTCTTTTGGACGGGTTTTGCTTTAAAAGGTTTGGGGTAGAGTGGTTTGAGGCCGGTACTTACGTGTTGTTTTGAGTTCTGACAGAGGGGACAAGAACTGCAGTACTATGGTTCGAATCCTTTATTTATATACAATGCCCATAATTATTTTGTAATTATCACATCATAGACTTATTCATGATCTATATATTAGTCTGTTTGAATGATAAAAATGATTCAGCTCATTTCAATTCATCTTATTATTATTTTTTTTAAAATTTTCATATAAAATATAATAAATATTTTAATTTTTTTAAAATTTAAAATAATAATAATATTTTATTCAATTTTTAACTTTTATCTAAAATTTTCTCATCATATCTCACTATCCAAATAGTTATTATTTGATTGTATTATCATTAATGGCCATTTATAATATCTGTCACCTTGTTTCTCAACAAGTAATTATACCTAGGATAAATTTGGATGGTGCAAATTAATTACGTGTATTTCCTTTGAAAAAAAAAAAAAGAAGAACATTTTCTATTCAAAAATGAGATTTTTTTAATGTAGATTTCGGATGTGATTCACACTTTAAAATTATATAAATCATTTATTTTTCTTCAAATGCATACCTATTTTAATACTACTCTTTAATATTTGGTTAATTTACAATCGAGAAACTGGGAATAAGATTCACTCACTAAAATGTGAGGATCGGAATATATATAGAAAGATATATAAAGCGGATCCTGTAACATTTATTATTTTCCGTTCCATCTCTATCATAGATGATCAGAGGAGATCCTGATTTTTAATCCAAAAATCTGTAACCGAGATATGTTTCGTTCCGTAAAAATGTATTAATTTCCTTATATAATAAATTTCTTAAAGAGTCCCAGCACTCCTTAAGATTATGTTTGGAAAATAAGTTTTACTTAAAATTTTTATCTTTATCTCAATCTCAACTTTATACTTTTTCAAATTCTCATACAAAATATAATAAATAATTCAACTTTTTCAAATCTCAATATAACTTTTTCAAATTCTAATTCAATTTTTTCAAATCTCAAAACTAAAAAATAATATTTTAAACTTTAAAACAAAACACAAAATTCTCATCTCATCCTCCAAACATAATTTAAGTGTACCTGATGGTAGACCTCCACTAATTTGAATAATGTTACTATAGCCCTCATTTTGTTATTTTATTTTGATTGCTTATATATTTAGTTTTTTTTTCTTATAATTTTTTTTATTCATTAAGAAAGTGACTATTAGTTTCTGTTTAGACTAACAGAATGGCCTCTGTGTTCTTTGAGTTGTGACTACCCTTTCTCTCAAGGAATAAATGTTAGAAGAAAAGTTTATACCACACACATTCACATAATCAATATGTAATTTATCATTTTTATTATTCAATTTAAATATTACTTTTGAGGACCATTTAAATGTTGAAATAATCAGCCTCATCTTATCTAGTCACAATATTCATTTCTATCATTTTCATTGTCTATCTACCAATACGTGTCAGTACCTGTGCTCCTATTCAAATTGTACGTGGGTTCCACGCACCACCACATCTTTGCCGCTCCATCACGTATACACGCGGCCCTCACCCCCGTGTTTCCCGATTACGGATCCACTCATTTCAGAAATCTATTTTCATTCCTCCCAACACGTGGGTCCCACGTGCCTGTAAATCCGTGTGATCACTGTTGGAGCTTTCCCGTTCTACTGTCAACATCATCATCCTATTGCATTGCGTGTGTTATTACTTTTCTAAAACTAATTTGGAATTCTCATGCTCTTGTCGAGAAAAGTTTTCAACTACTTTTTTTCAAAACAATCTAAAATTTATAAGCATTGCTATGCATCATCCTACATACCACATATTAATATATTTTTTATTTTTTTTAATTTTTTTTTATTTTACTCTTCTTGAAATATTTATATTTTTTTATTCATCATCCATATAATACACATTTAATAAGAAAAAAAAATTATGATATATAATGTGTAGAATGATACAAAGATTAATTCAAAATTTATAGTGCGTGCGCTTCTTCCCAGTGTGGTACGTTTTTTCTGCAACAAACAAAATAAAGACTTCTATAATATTCGAGACCATCATATCAATCATTTTAACGATGACTTTTTTTTAGCACTTGATCTGAAAATAATTAAAACTTAAGACCCAACCATTAATTTGGTTTCATTTCCCACTTTTATTATTGCGTTGATATATGTGGCATTGCATGAGCTATATTGTAATGCCCTACTTTTAAAGATTTTGTCTTGTGGTAAGGATATTATGAGCTGCCTTTCAAAGAAAAGTCTTGACCACATTTGGCACCTCCAACTTTCAGATTTTCTTCCAGCTACCATTGGCAATTGACCCCTTTGAAGCTTCTCCCAGTTGTCTCTCCTTGTGCTGTTAGTCCACATAATAGACACTTTTAACAGAAAAATTACCATTGCTTGTGTAACCCCATATCATTTTGTCAGCCCCTCCCGTTTTACTAATAGGTATGCTGCAGATCTGTTCAGCCTCATGTTCCTAAAAACTTTCACCAATAAGCTCAGTTTTCCAACTTCATGAGTTCTCATCAATTAATTCCTTAACAATGGAGTTTGCCTCTAATATTTTAATGGGAGATTGAACACTGAAAGAAATTGGTGACTGCAACCATTTTTGTCCTTAAATGTTGATATTTTTCCCATCCCCAACCCTCCATCTAAGGCCTTCCTTAAATATGTCTAGTGCAGAAACCAAGCTTCTCCAGATTTGTGAAGTTCCTTGACCCTGCTTTGCACCTAACAGGTCAGTCCTATTGAGATATTTATCCTTGAGTACTTTAGCTACTAATGAATTAGGACATTGCAACAGCCTCCAACACTGTTTGGTAAGCATAGATTTGTTAAAACTCTTGAAATCTCTAAAGCCTAGTCTACCATATGATTTTGATTCACCCATCTTTGTCCAGTTTTTCCAGTATATTTTTTTCTCCCCATCCTTATTTCTCCACCAGATCAGAGAAGAGATTTCCTGACACAAAGATTTGGGTAATTTGAATACACTCATGGTATAGGTAGGTATGACTTAGAGGACTGCTATGATAAGAACTTCCTTTCCAGCATGAGATAAAAAAGAAGTCTTGGTTATTAATCTTTTGCCATATCTGGTCTTTGATGACTTTGTAAATACTGATCTTTGCTCTACCCACCATTGTTGGGAGCCCTAGATACTAGGGCTGCGCATGTGACCCGAAATTTTGTCGGCCTTGATTAAAATGGCCCGATCCGATCCGTATTTTATTGGGTCATTTATGATCGGCTCTCAACCCGACTAGTCTAACGGTTTTATATTTTGGTTTCAACTTGTCCGAAAATCACACTTATCTTTAAGTACCCCAACCCTAGCCGCCCAAAGTCCCAAGTCATATGCATATTTCAGAATCCAGAAACGGTTGCTGGTTGTGAAGGATTTTTCTAAAGCCATTCTACAACCATCATTCCAGAGCATCGATCGCTCACCAGGAGTATTGAACGAAGTATTTGCTCTAGTTGGAATAAACATAGCCACTGCAGAGTGAAGGAACGACGGAACCTGGCATTGGGCATAGAGCCAAGAGACGCGGCGTGCGGTGGTGCAGCGTAGAAGTCATCGGTCTGAGACATGACTTGCGGCTGTGTTTTCATGGGATGAGGTGGTGGCCAACGTCAGCAATCACAGAGGAAGAGAACAGAGAGAGAGGAAAAATAGAGGGAGGAGCTTGGGCAGAAAAAAAAAATGGAGAGAGAGGCAACTGGGAGGAGAGAAATACAGAGAGAGTTGGGATGCTGTTTGGAGGAAAAACGGAAGAGAAGAAAAAAATAACAATGGTTACCTACATTTCTCTACATCAAAGAATGTTCTAGAGTTAATACGGGTACATTTGTCTCTCGAGATTTTTTATTTGAATGCATCTTCAAATGCAGTTCCCTTTCATTTTCTTTCTCTATTTCTTTCTCTTTCCATGACTTTGATGAAGTGAATATGTAATGGGTTTTTGTAGAAATTGCATGGGGAACTCGATAAGCTTTTGAATAAAAAGATCGAGGAACCAGGGTTTGACATTTCTATAGAGGGAAAAGGAGTGGTTGCTGCTGCAGTTGAATTATTCAAGTCCCAACGTACGATACTGAAATTCGGATCTTTTTTCAAAACTAACATTGTTAAATCTGAGTCATGTTATGCTTTTGTTGAAGCTACGAAGTGAAGGTTATGGATGAGTTTTGAGAAACCCCAAATGCAACATGTTAATGATGTTGATGGTGATGTTTTCATTTCCTTTTTTCTCTCTCTCTCTTTTTTTTTTTTATAATTTTTTTCTTCATTTTTCTTCTACAAGTACCTATTCCATTCTACAAGTATTTTTTGGATTTTTTCTTGAATTTGAGGATGATTGTAGATCTGGGATTCAGATCATAGAAATTTTGTAAATCGATGAGAAGAAGCAGAAATTTTTTTCACGAGTCGTACAGGTTCGACCTGATTTCATTTTGTTCGAGTTAGACCAGGTTGGGTTGGTGCCTTAATTTGGTGTTGCCGGGTCGGGTTAGGCGCATACCCGGCTGTACCAAGCAGGGTTGCAGGCCTACTAGTTACTTCTCAAACCCCCCCCTAAACAACACCAACACACAATTCTCCCGGCTACTTGAACAATATGTGTTTTCACCATATCCTTTGTATTAGAGCTGCAAAACAGAGAGGATAATCATCAGCAAACATAGCAGTCACTTTGAAAGAGAAACATAGTATTTTTCATATGTATATACTCAATAAAAGAAATGAATGAAAAATCTCAACTATATATAAATATATGCTTATATTATATATGGAAAATGATAAACTTACAATTAGTAATTTATCACTCTACTTAAAATAAAGGGTAGTTAAATAAAATTAAAATTATATTTTAATAAAGTGTCACAATTATATTAATTGATTTAGAATGAATAATAAATTAGTTGTAAAGTAGGGGCTGTCTCGTCCTTTCCCATGTTGGCCTGGGCCCTCTCCTCGTCATTCGTCGAGCCTTTTAACACTGAGCTCTTAACTCTGATAATCGAATCGAGCCCAGCCCGGAGAGAGATGAACATGTCCTTCCAGAGAGGATCTTGATCCGAAAACTAGAACGAAAAACTTACCTATTGCACCTAACATTTCCAAGTAAAAGTCATTTCAGAGATAATTGTGGGGGAAACTGTAATAAACAGTAATGATTACGCTTTACACGTACGTCCAAACGCCAAGTTTATCCAATTCACACCATGCATAAAACATAAAATTAGTTATCCAAATAATTAAAGATGGCATTCTTTGACCAGTCAAGGACCAATTACCCCTTATATCAGCAGCACTAAGAAAGAAAGAGATTTGACTCCAAATTCAAAAGAACAACTTGTCAAAATATGGAGGGCTTCTGGGAAATTAACCACCAACTTCACTGCTCAAATGAAACCCCGTTGCTGACCCGGAAAAGAGAGAAGAAAAAACAAATGATCAATATTCAAACTGTGGAGCTGTTTTCTTCTTCCTATCTTATTATTATAATTAAAACAAATAAAGCATTACTGATTATGAAAGAAAGAGTACATATACATATATATATATATTTATGTATATACTGTTGGTCCATACAAAGTCATGATCAGAGAACTGTGGACTGTGGAGAAAGGGAACTGCTTTTATACTTTCAGCCAGCGATCGAGGAGGCCAGCGGCCCTCTGACCTAAATTAAATTGATTATATGCCATCAGAGAGCCGGCGCCTCATGGGATTTTTAGGGTACTCCAAAAAGGACGAAAGGTTCAGATTTTGAGTGTAATTTGCTGTGGAGCGTGCGGAGCTAGCTAGCTGTTTCTTCTTCGAATAAATGATCGATACTGCAATATTTCTGCAATATCTCTTAATTATCTGCCCAGTGGAATCGTACAAATTAAAATATAGGAACAAAAAAGGGTGGCTAGCTATAGCATAATAGGAATGGTACGTTCTACATGATCTGACACGTGAAAGGGATAAAAATAAGGATTGTGTATTCTAAGGTTGACATGAGAATTAATAGTGTGGTGGTGCATGGTATGATATTAGGTATCATGGAGACATAATTAATTGCATTGATGACCAAAGTTTACATCCCAATTGCATGATATCTCTTATGAAATTAAAACGCGCGTGTCTTCATGACCTTTGTCAAAGAAGGATCATGATCAGCTTTTGCCAAGAATCAGTAGGTTCGTAACTCGCAATATTATGGTTGGGATAATGAGATGAGATGAGATGAGATGATAGTTAAAAATTGAATAAAATATTATTAGAATATTATTTTTTAATATTATTATTATTTTGAGATTTAAAAGAGTTAAATTGTTTATTATATTTTGTGTGAGAATTTAAAAAACTTATAATTATGAGATGAGATGATTCAGATGAAACACTTTCACCATTCAGATGATTCAAAAGTGTCTCATCTCATATCGTCATTTCAACTTTTTTAAATTCTCACACAAAATATAATAAACAATTTAATATTTTCAAATCATAATTTAACTTTAACAAATCTCACAACAATAATAATATTAAAAAATAATATTTTTATTCAACTTTCATCTTTTATCTAAATAAAAAAAAATCATATATCATAATCCAAACCAGCCCAGTCTTCACGTCTCCAAAGATCAAAACTTTTCCAAAAGCCGACATTTTAAAGCAATTTGATAATAAAATATTACTTTTTAATGTGCAGTAGTATTGGTAATGATAGATATTTTGACATGTTGTGTAATTAATGGTAAAACAACTTTGAAAATAAAATCTTTATTTTGAAATTTTTCATCACTTAATGCGCTGATCCCCATCTACACAAAGCATGCATGAGACTTCGATAGATATGAATGTTAAAATATATACATGGCCCTGTAACAACAGTTAAAACTTTTGCTAATTTTCTTTAATATTAACCAGTTCATTTAAGTGGAGAGGTGCGTAGGAAGAAAAATTCTATCATCACGCTGCCATTATATTCTCATCATATTATATAAAAAGTGTCACATTTATTACCGATTAGATAATTCTTAATGATAAATATGACATATCTTAAGGGATGAGATAAAAATAAGATGAGAGTATGAAGTATAACATTATTCGCGTAGGAATACAGCTTCCAACTTATTGATGCTAGTCTTGCTTGAGTATGATACCACACCCATTTTGAAAAGAGCATTGCTATGCATCAGCCTACACACCACACACCAAACTATTTTTTATTTTTTATTTTTATTTTTTTTCAATTTTTTTTTATTCTAGTCTTCTTGAAACATTTATATTTTTTTATTCATCATCCATATAATACACATTTAATAAGAGAAACAAATAAAAAAAATAAAAAAAATTATGGTGTGTGGTGTGTAGGCTGATGCAAAGATTAATTCTTTTGAAAAAAAGGAAATATATATATATATATACACGTAAGCATTTTTATAAGCATGAATACAAAACACAGTTGTTTGCTTACGCTCTTAATGACCCTCTTGAGAATTACAAAGATTGCCTCATGTCATGAGTATGGGCTCCATCTCTCTCTCTCACTTTATATATATATATATATATATGCAAATCCCCACTTTGCTGTCTGAAGTCTTAGATGGTATTACATTATAGATGTACGTTACCATGCATATTAAACTATGAAAATCTACTGAATTGAAAGCTTTGTTATAGTTAACAGGCAGTAAACTAAAATAATTAACGAAAAAAACAATATATATCCCAAAAGGAGAGGGAAATTATCCCATTCTCTAGTTTAAGTTAAACTTGGGTTAAATTACTGCTTACACCCTCTCATTAATTCCATAGAAAGCTTAAAATTCTAAATCCATTCCTGCATGATGATATTAAATCATCATTCACCAAACTAATCATGTCAGGAAAAATTCTATAAAGTCTGGTCTATACTGGAGAAAGAAAGAGCTGAAGCTTATCTTATCATCAATAATATCCCACACAATGCAACATAAGATTATAGTACCTCAACTATTATATATTAATAAGGAAAACCTAGAAATACAGTCTCCATTTCCAGTTTTCCTAGAAAAAGTAAATCAGTAAAACCCTCTATACACAATTTCATAACTAAATTAATCAAACTCTCGATCCTAAGCAAATATCCTGGCCAGCCATTAAGGTCTCTGTAAGATCTCACCTTCTTCCCGTATCATCATCGGTTTTGTCTTCGTGTAAATACTATCGAGAGTCCGATACCTCCTCTTCTTCGGCCGGTAAACCCGGTCTTCTTTCCCGAAAATCTCTTCAATCACTGCCGAAGTTATTTCGCTTCGTCGACTCTGATCAACCTCTCCATAATCATCATCATCTGCGTCCTTCTTCTTGTTGTTAGTAATATTGTTGCTATCTTCGTCGCTAAGCTGCATGAGCTGTTGAGCCGCGGCCATGTCCGACTCAGTTAGGAACTCCTTGGGATTTCTTTTACGTGCAGAAGATAACACTTCTGCCATTGAAAGTGCTGTCGGTTTGGACGCAAGAAAGGGGAAAGAGGATTGAATCGATCAACTCTTCTATGTTGCTTCTATCTCTTTATAAGGTTCTGGACAGCTTATATCCTTCCGGTCCCCTTCCTTCAAAGCGGGTTTTGCGTAGAGCGCGTTTTGAGAGTACGTGTTGTTGGAGTTTTGAGAGAGAGAGAGAGAAAGAGAAACTGCAACGTTGGTTCTATGAAGACGGCTGGAAGATGTATAATATGCTTTATTATTTTATCTCATTAAATTATCCTATATATAGTTTAGGTCACAAGTCACAAGTATTATGGTCCGTTGGATTCATTTATCTTCAAAAAACTCCAACGGCTTGAGAGTTGGGACTAGTTTTTTTAAGGAATCGCTATATCAGAATAATATGATCTTAGTGGTCATGATGGATATAATTTCCGTCATAACACGCCTTAGAGACCAGGGGACCCACCTGATTGACAATGATCCTTAAATCTTACAACTAGGGCCCCACATATTCATATAAATGGATTTTGAGCCGTTGGATATATGTAATATGCATATAAATGCATTGTTCTTGATCATGGACGAATCTGTACGGTCTGCCCGATGACAAGTTTCAAGATTGCCGTGACTTGGAATTATTAAATTCTGAAATCATGCCGGATCAAATTAATTGACCAAGTTTAGGAGAAGGTCAACAAAAATTAGGGTTGACCCAGCTCATGGGGATGGCTTTTAGAGATGATCAGAGTGTGTATATCTATATATATATAGAAAAATTCTACTCTTTTTCAACGAGTCTTGCTTGATTTGTTTTGGTCTTTGGCTGCATATATTCGTCGTCTTATTTTTTTTCTTGGTTTCGTTTTCTTTGATTGCAAAGTAGGATAATAAGTTTATACATAGCATGATGAGAAGGAAGCAAGAAATTAAAATAATAGTGCCATATTCGATATTAATTACCCCTTTATTTAACTTGGTGGGAAAGCATGAAAATTTGTCACAAGAGCCGGCCTTCTTATGCATTGATATATATACGTATGACATACGAAATAAATTAGTTAAACCCCATATATAACTCCATTTTTTAAAAATAACTCATTAATTAGTGATCATCAAATCCATGCATTTAGTGTACGTGTACAATTAATGGCAAAAACATTTTGGATATTGTCATTTAAAATATTATGCATGAGTATATGATACCGAACATTTTGGATATTAATGTCATTTAAAATATTATGCATGAGTATATATGATACGGGTAAAAAAATAATAATTTTATTTGAAAGCTTTTATATACATCACACATCATCCCGTACATGGCATAATTATTTAATTTGAAAGATAAATTTTAAAATTTGAATCTTACAAATCAAATTATGTCATGTGAATCATGAGTGGTGTAAAGGCTTTCGAATAACACTAGTACTAAAAAATATAAGAAAGTTGGAATTCATAGTAAGAATATTTAAATACATGATGATAGGTTGCTTGTTTTTGGCCCTGACTTTTGCTCGTGATAATTTGCTTCATATATATATATATATTTGTGAAGGATATATTTTAGCATTTTAATTTTATGCTTGGTTTTGAATTGTAATTAATATAATTGGTTTTTTTTTTTATCTTAACTATATTATTCCTCAACCATAAAAAAAGCTTGTTCCGCTCCATTTAATAATTTGTTTCACAGGGTGGACCGATGAAATTCAGTCCGATCTCGAGGTCTACGAATTTTGGACCGAGCTGGACCGAACCCCTATATATATATATTTTAAATAATTTAATATATTATTTTTATATAATAATTATATAAGTTAATGATGTAATTTTTATCTAATTTATTATCATTAACCATATAAAATATAAAATAATATATGTTATCAATTAATAATAAATCATAAATAATGTAATAATTTATATCATTATATGTAAATAGTTAATACATTATACATTCATACATACTCTACTATTTCCTTAAAATAATTAGGTAATTTTTTTTTAAAATACCTAAGTGGCAAGCAAGTATGAATAATCTATGTGTAATAAAATTATTTAACATTCATTAATCATATATAAAATGTATGGCATTATTAATAATTATACATACTAAAGAGTAAAGTCTAAATTAGTAAGTAGTAACTATCAACATCATAAATATAATTAAAGTAAAATATTTTTTAAATGAGTTAGTTACATAATCCACATTAATAATTCACTTAATTTCAATTTAGTAATTTAAATAATTTTTTTATTAATTTACTTGAAAAAAAGATGAAAAAATAATAAAATAAATGGTTGGACTGAACGGACCGACTGGGCCGGGCCAAACCAATAGCATCGCTCTGGTCTTGTCCTTATAGATGTTCTGTCCTGTTCGGTCTGGAGTAAATGATGGACTGAATACCGAACCAGACCGGACCGGACCGATTTACGCCCCTACATAGGCCCTTTGTAAAAAAGTGGGTCCCATTAAAAAATTATTGTTTTAGACCTTTTCAAGGTGGGGTCTACTTTTTACAAAGGTCTATGCAGAACTTATCTATTTAGAACTTATACAAATCATTTATCTTCTCAATTATATGTTACACTATTTCAGTTATTTCTTATATCAATCACTTCAAATTTCAATGATATGTACTTCAAATGTATCTCATAACAAATGTAATTGAGGATGACAAAGATTAGAATGAAGAAGATGATTATTCAAAGAATAATATATATATATATATTCTGTATAGATAGATGCATTGCGTTAATTTCAAACCATGCATACCTTTATGCAATTCCCACAAGCTCGAAGGACCTTATTTGTTGACCAGTCAACAGATGATTCTTCCTTTGTTCTCCTCCCCACTCCGTGGGCAGTCGAAAAGAATTAGAATTTACTTGGGTTAACTCGTCAACACTTGGAGTTCAACGTTTATCATGTTACAGAACCATAGTTTTGGAAAATACAAGAATTTTTTTTTTTTTTTTTTTGAAGAAAAGGATTTAGGGAACTGATTAATCAAACTTTAGTGTATGCATGAATTCCATTCCTAGTTTTCTCTCCATTCCTTTGAATTCTCTCCCTCTTTCTAAATAAGAGTCTTAACTATTTGGCACCCAAATCATCCCTACGTATATATAACAAGATTTGATAATATTCAAATTTTAAAATTTATTTTCTAAATCAAATTATATCATGTAAACACTTTACTCACCAGCTTGAAAATATAATTTTTCTATAGAAGATGCCCTATCATAAATTTACATACTGACTTGTAAATAACAGACCTCTTTATCAACATATTGAAACAATTTCAAACAGCTAGCATCATCCCGACTCCAAACTAAGCTGCCCTAATAAGCATATGCTCAAATCCCTCATACCTGCTCCAGCCAAACTCTGCCAGATATGTCACCAATCTGAGACAACATGCCAAGCTCAAGGCCGCAAGGTCATACATTAAACTTTTAAATCGTGAGTTTCATGGTGATAATATTTTGGAACTATTTGCCAGATTTCTCTATTGTCCATTGATTTGATAGGGGCTAGGCGTGGCTCTCCAATGAGAGGAAATTAGCAAGTGGAAGTCTAGCTTTATATATATGAAATGAAAGACAGAAAGTGAATAAAATCCACAGTACTTGAAACTCCAAATTAAGAGCATGCAATTATGTCGTCCAGGGAGACGACAACCAATACAGAATTGAACTAATCTTGCGAGGCCTATAAGAGACATCCCCCCACTTCAAGGGGATAAATTACAATACAGACACTTTGCAAAACAGATGCTGAAACATTTACCCTAAAGGAACCTACGGGAATGCAATAGAAAAATTGATGACACCTCATAAAACAAATAATAATGTGCCAGTCCCGAGCCCTTTTGTATCTACATCGCATACCCCCAAAACCAAAACTTTCTTCCAACATATTCATGCAACACCATAACCATATCCTAAAGAACAAATCTCTCTTGTGCAACACCATAACCATCCCAGAAAATTGTAGTAACTGAGAAGCAACTAAAGCTTTTATTCACGAATCCTAATCGTCACAATTCAACCCGCAAACTTCTAACACAGGACCATCTCTTGACACAAATGGGTTGATTCGAACCCACATGAGAGTTAGGATTGAGGAAAGGAGAATAGACCAGACCAAAACAATGGTTGGCATCCTGTCTTGTTTGCCCAGTAATCCCTTTAGGAAGGGGTAGAGGTGTACAATGACCCAGAAGGCAAAAAATAGCCTACCAAAAAGTGGACCCCACGAATCATACCCATTATTGATGGCATCCGAAATCCCAACCACCACCCCAACTATATTTATAATCAACAAAGTTGTGGGAGGGATAAGCAATGATGTCCACTTGAAGATGTAGAGCTCCGAAAATTCTCCATCATCTGCTGCTTTAGAGGTAACTGTGAAGTTTGTGCTGACTCCGGCCAACACCTTGAGTAGACCCTGAATGAGGGCAAAAAGATGTGATGAAACACCCCCAATCACCCAGAACTGCTCATTTCTCCACCAGTCATCTATCCCAACGCCACCCCACTGCATCTCAAGGATACCAGTTGCAGCTATAGATACAAAGAGAGCCATGAATACTAGACTTGCATAATTGCTTATCTGTACAAATAAGTCAAGGGGCCTGGGTTAGCAAAAAGTTAGCAGTAAACAAGTATTTAAATTGTTCGATTGAAGCACGTGCTTGCGGGGCTCAAATGACATGGCAAACAAATGTAGTTACCTTATTCAAACCAGTGAGGCACTTTCCAATCATGTTACTCATGTATAATGAGAAACAGACATGGGAACTAAATTTAAAAATAACAGCGATGCTCACAAGTAATTGTAATGACAAACTTATACACTGCAAAATTATTGCAAGCACATTGATCTTCCAGAGCCATGTGCATAGTGTGCTTATGCCTGCCAGGCAAAAGTTGATTATTATCTAAGCAGCTTAGTTTTTGCAGACAAGAAAAGGGTAAGATTAGAAAATTTTGAAAACTTCACAAGTCAGTCTAAAGTGAGGATGAATTCTTAAAACACCAGATTTAAGTACCAAAATTTGACAGTTAAACCACCTGGCTCAGAAAATCACATGAGGCATAGATGCTGCCTATAAAATAAAAAATCCATTGCTATAATGTATGCTGCTTGAAAAACCTTAAGTTTTGGCTTCAGACTTAGGCTCCATTTGTTTCCCATCTTTTCAGGAATTTTCACTATAGAAGATATTCTCTGAACCAATATTTGCTTTCTACCGTTTGGTTTGAGACCCCAAAAATGATTTCCTAGGCTTACTTGCCACCAACAAATAGATTCAAAAGCCAATGACACCAAAGCCCAAAAGCTGAAAATATAGCAGGTCTGGAGCCAACGATGAAAGACTGGGGAAGAGGGGAGCAGAAAATGGTGGTAGCAAAGGGGAAGATGGCGAAGACTGAGGAGAGGGAAGGGAGGGAGGTGATGGTGAAGGCACAGAGAAGTGAAGGGGATGGAGAAGGTAGTGGAATTGCGGAGCCAGAAGGGGTGAAAGGAGTGGAGGTGGTGGCAGCAATAAGGAGTGGGGAAGAGAGGTGATGGTGGAGCAAAGGGGTGAGAACGGGGAGGGGAAGATGGTAGTACCAGCGTAGAGGAAGGGTAGATATCTTGTAGAGAGAGAGAGAGAGTAGAAGGCCATGTTTCAGAAAAATAACTGACGCTGGGCCACTTTGGGTGCATTTTTCAGTTAATCAATGAAAGACTTTCCATTGATCAGTATTTTTCAGTAGCACCAAACATTGGAAAAAAATGAAAAATATTTTCCAAAAAAGAAAATAAATGGAACACTGCAATGGGCGTAGCCATGATGTCACCGAAACACCATGCCACATATTCCATATTTGCACACTTTTTAAACATGCTTTCAACAGTTCGGTTAAAAAAATGGGCTGAGAAAAGTGAAGATAATAACTTCATGCAGAGGGGTGTTACCTCAGGAACAATGAATTTTCCCGTGAGAAGACAGATTGCTGGTAGAGTACAGTAAACAATCAAGGGAACCGATGTCCAAGGATACACAACAGAGTTTATATAGGAAAATCGTTCCAACCAATTCAACCCACCGCCGTAGCCATACCAGATAGGACAATGCCTGCTCAAGAAAATTTCAACAGATCCAAGGGCCCACCGAAGAACCTGGTGTAAACGATCTGAGAGGTTAATAGGAGCTGATCCCTTGAATGCTGGCCTCTTAGGTATGCAGTACACGGACCGCCAGCCATGGCAGTGCATCTTAAATCCAGTTAATATATCCTCAGTTACAGAACCATATATCCAGCCAACCTGGTTAAAAGTTCAAAATTTTAGAGGGCAATATTGTGACAAGGAAGAATCCAGAGAAGATGAGTTCTGAAAAACTTCAGGAGTTCTTCAATTTTGCTTACCTCCTTTCCCCATTCTGATTTATCCTCAAATCCACAGCTGATGACTTGGATGGCTTCTTTCAAGAGTGATGCAGGACTGACATTCTGAGGAACTCCACCTTTTTCCAGAAGCGTGGAGGCTATAAACACTGGAGATTGCCCGAACTTCTTCTCCAATTTCATTTGTAACATATTGGATGATTTCTCAATGTTTGATTCTGAATCTGCAGCAGGGTTGTCTTAATTTTCAAAGATTTTTAATATTACAGAACAAATATCACTTAAGCTGGCAACTGGGTCAATTAATGAATCCTTACCATTCATTCCCTCTTCAATATTTTCAAGTGCATGAATCTGCTTTGATGCTTCTCTGTGCTTGGGTTTCTTCCTCTTCTCCTTCTTTGTCTTCCCATTCTTGTTCTTTCTAGAGCCAAAGCACAGGCAGCACCATTTTGGCCAACAGTTGCAGGTTTTGCTAGGGGGCTTCTTCTTGGTAGGTGCATCACATCCATAAAGTGCTTGCCTTCTGAAAACACATCCAGTTCCAACATATATGGGTCCTTGTAAACCATCTAAGCCTTTCATGTTGATCTGTTTTCAATTGGGAAATTAGGCTTCGCAATAAGAAAATAAGTACATATAATATGTTACCAAACAGAAAGACAGACAGACAGACAGATAGATATAATATGGCAACAAGAAGACTACATACATCAAAGAATACGACATTTCGGTTTGAATATCTATCATGACGATCAATCCCATCAAATCTTTGAGGAAACTGCACGTAGCAAACCTTCTTCCCCAGTGTGGGGTCCATCATGAAACACATGGCTTCTCTAAGTGCCTTGCTATTGTTAATATAATGATCACAGTCAACATTCAGAAGATAAGGAGCGTTTGAGATAATTGCTGAGACCCGTACCTTCAAAATTTATTGTGCATAAACTAACATCAAAATTGTGGACCATGCATTAATTATTAAAAAGTGCATGGAGGAAAAACCAGAATAGTGATCTAGAAGCATTATCATAGAGACAGGCTTTAGCCTTACCAGAGCATTCATGGCCCCAGCCTTCTTATGGTGTTCAAACCCTGGTCTCTTTTCACGAGAAACATAAATCAAACGAGGCAACTCATTTCCTTCCACGTCACAAACACCACTATGGCCAAGAAAGACCTGCCAACATCAGAATTTGGTTTAAGTGGAATATATACACATTGGAACCCTGTACGACGCCTTGTCCTATCCCTTTACCAAGGTAACTTGGGAATTGCTTGAAGTCCCCCCCCCCCAACTTATAATGGTGTTTTTACTTGGGAAGCCCCCAAGTACTTAGACCAAGAAGTCATTGGTCCATGAAAACATTAACAAATAATTTTTTGATTGGCACCGGGTGTCCAGGACAAAGGTCTGACTAATTCTGGGGGTGAACAATCCCTCAGCAAGGAGTGTCCCATAAGTGCTCCTCAAATAATTCAAGGGAAAATACCCCGTCCGGTTAAGAAACGTTAACTAACAAAAATAAGAAACACCGACAATGTGGCGCAAGAGTATCTTCAATATTTGTAGAATGATTACCTGAATCATGCCAGGATGGTCCCGTACATTGTTTCCAGGCCATGGAGTCCCATCCTGCATTGTCCAGCCATCCTCGGGAACCCTTTGTGCTGTGGCTACCAACGCATTTATTTTAACTTTAAATTCTTCATACTCTCTCTGCACCAACAGGAAAAATCAAATGCCATCATTCATGACAACTGAATTGTATCTTATATTTAAACCAGAAAATTAAGACAAGCAATTCATCAAAGTATTAGACTCAGATTTTAGAATAATTTGGTATGCTCGGCATTATTGTGAAATTACAAATACTTCCATATTCGCAACTGCAGTCAGGGAAGTTAGTACCTTCATTGCCCGTCTTTCTCTGACAATTGTTGGGTGAACTTTATTCTTCAGATAGTCAATCTTCTGTGAAAAATACCACTCTGGGGCCCTTGGCTCAATATTAAATTTTTTACAGAAAGGAACCCATTTCCTTGCAAATTCTGATGTCTCAGAAAGAGCTTCAAAAGTAAGCATGGCAGCACCGTCATCCGATACATAGCAAGCAACCTTATCTACTGGATAATCAACCGCAAGAATGGAAAGAACCGTATTTGCGGTAATTAAAGGAGGCTCTTTCATAGGATCAACTGTAGTCACAAAGATGTCTACACTGGCCAGCTCAGATGGCTTCCCCTCTTTTTCATACCTAAGAGAATAAGAAGCAAATGTTAGTCAACAATTCAATATGAAAAGTTGAAAACCCAAAAACCATGCTAGTCCCATTTACCTCAACGATAGCCTATCAAGGTATGTTTCTCGTTCTATTGGGTACCATTTTGGGAACTGATCCAGAATCCATGATACGGCAAACCAAATTTCGCATATGACCGATGTTAACCACAAGCCATATGCATCATTAACTGGATGGAGAAGTCTATAATGAAAAAATAAGCCAAGGATTACAAGACGGAGTATGATAATCATTCTGTATGGATTTATCTTGCTTGAAGGGATGGGCAACTTCCTTGAAAGCGGCTGCCTGCCTTCATCCATCCTAATATTGATATAAATCAAGAACTCTTGTAAGTAAACAGAAATGAAGAAAGGCATACTACAGAAGTTAGAAAGCATACAAGTGACACTTTCAAATTAGATTCAGACAGCCATATTTTTTATGCATGGTGTCAGGCAACCATATTGTAGTGTATTTTTTTACAAGTAATCGAAAACTTTATGAAGAGCAAAAGGGTTAGCCCAAGGACACAGGAATATACAATGGAAAGACCTAATTAGGAACAAAAGAGGATACAAGGAAATCATGAAACCTCAGCCCATTAAAATATATAGCAGCTACCGAAGGAAACAAAGTATTTAAGGGCTCATTTGGATTTAGGGAGTGTTTCATCTCATCTCATCATTACAACTTTTTCAAATTCTCACACAAAATATAATAAAGAATTCAACTTTTTCAAATCCCAATTCAGCTTTTTAAAATCTCAAAACAATAATAATATTAATAAATAATATTCTAACAATATTTTATTCAACTTTCATCTAAAACCAACTCATCTCATCTCACTATCCAAATCAGCCCAAGAAAAAGGTTTTAATATGTTGTAGTATAGAAAACTACTACAGACAAACGGATCTCACAAGCTGACGTGCCACGTCATCAATTAAAAAAATTATTTTTTTACCGCTATCCCCAAGCCCCAAGCCCCCCCCCCCCCCNCCTCACCGCCAAGTACCCCTCTCTCTCTCTCTCTATCTCTCTCTCCACTATCAATTTTTTTTGTCCGGCCAGCCTTTGGACGGTGGCCTAAACAAACCCCGGAAACTCTCATCATCCAATCCATCATTTACTGGGGGGACAGTTGGGGCATAATTCTTCCCAGGCCCCCATCCTTTATCCTTGATGTGCTTGGTATCTTGAAAAAAAAAAAATCTACAACTTAATGGAATGACACGGTCATGACTCTGTCAGTGGCATAAAATGACACCTCAACTCCATCTCCATGGTGGACATCAAAATCAACATAAAGTACATGCTGCTGAGGGACAACAAATAAAGTGTACAGAAAAATGTATCAACATGTGAGCCCATAAACATTCAGCTATAATAACCAAACACCAATTAAGCTCAAGAATACCGAGCAAAATATCATTGACGTAGCAGAAGCCAGAGGCCTCGGACTTCTTGGGGTGGTGAAGGCCACTGACCCAATTAACAGCGATATTGGTGTCGCCAAGGTTGAGCTTGATGGCAGCGCCAATGGAGCCACAGGCAGAGAATTGGCAGAAGCCAAAGAGATCGTCGAAGACAGGAAAATCCTCGCCGACATCAAAGCACTTAGTGTGGCAGGAGAAGGCATTGTTTGAGAGGGTATCGGGGAAGATTGAGGCGAGGAAGTCCACATACTCCTCAAAGTGAAAGCGGTAGATGGCGGCAGGACCAACTGGGAAAGGGTGGTTGATCTCCATGCGACGGTGGAGGGCGTAGCGAACGATGAGGTATGGACCATGCAGATCCTATGGGGCTTCATTGGGTGGCCTTGACCGTAGTAGTAGTTGCCGATGCAAGGCTTGTAGAAGTAGCTCACTTGTCGCTTCATGGCATCCAACGCCACTGCAGCAAGGAGCGAGGCGCCTTCTTTGCTATCACCCATTAACCCGCATATGAATGAACCCCTACAATCTCGCAATGTCGTCCACGAGTGGCCAGATGAAAAAAAATTCCGACGTTTAAGGCTGAGAGAGAGAGAGAGAGAGAGAGAGGTACCTGATGGTGAGGATGTTTGACAACGTTAGCATCAATGGGACTTGGTGGCAAAGAGGGAGAGGGCTACGCATTGGGGAGGTTTTGACGGGGGGTCGGGGGGTCTGGGGAAGGGGTTTTGGGAACAAATGGAGGGGGTCAAGGGGGTTTGATTTGGTTTTACTTGATGACATATGTTAGTGCCACGTTAATTTGGGGGATCCCTTTTGTAAGATCCCTTTGTATCTGTAGCAGCCCTCTTTAGAATATTAAGAGTATTAAGAATATCAAGAAATGCATTTCACTGAATATTGCATATCAAGTTTTGAAGTTAATTCACATACTGATAGTTACCAAAGAAACAGGATAACACCCCAAATTGTTGTTTATATAAGCCTAGGGACTTTGATATCACAAGAGTGTGGATTAAACATGATCACAGCTCATATAGTTATGTAGGATTCTAAGATAAATGTAATGAATACGTCTCAATCATAACCACAGGTCCAACCCCAAAGCCAAGGAACACAGAGAACCAAAGCTTCAAGACCATACGCAACCACACATAAGCATTGAGGTAGTCCAAAGGCCCACACCTAACCAGGCACTGAGGTAAATATATCAATGTTCAATGGTAGCAATTTTGTAAGGACAATGTAAAGAATGTACCTAGCTTTAAATACAATCGGCTGCTACTAAGGCATCCTAAATCTTGACTAGGTATGACTAAATGTAAGCAACTTAGTTCAAAGAAACATTTTGTATCTCCCTTTTGTTAATTTCTCCGTTTGGCAAGGAATGAAGGGTCTCGAGAAGGTTTGAGTACACCTTAATATTTCAAAATCGAAATCTGCAGTACATTGACCAAATTCATATCAAGGGCTTTGGTATGTGAAGGAAGTTTTAGCAAGATCCTTTACACCTTAGCAAGCAACATGTTTATAGGCATTTCAGATAAGAGGATGTTTCTTCTCACCAATTATGATCAACTTTGTCCTAGAGGAAAAAATTATTATTATTTAATAAAACATTTTGGTTTTTGGTCAAGGATGGCAAAACTGGCATCAAAGGTGGAAAAATAGAGAAGAATTGCTTACATGGGTAATTCAGGATAATCATCTAGTTCATTTCGACCAGAGGTTCCCCCATCGTTGTCTCCTTGGTGCTTTACCACCTGAAGCTTATCATTCTGCCTTTTCTTCCAGTCTTCCATCCGATCCTTCCAAGCCACACTCCCATACCCATATACTGCAAGATCTTTCTTAGGAACCATTGGTCGGGGTTGCACTATGACACAGACATTAAAAAATTCTAAGTTCAGTGTCTATGCAAGAAATAAACCTAAACAGCCACTGGACAAGAAATATCCAACTACTCAAGGAAAAAAACTTACAAGGTACAGATGGATAAGAAAAAGGCACAGGACGGATTCTGTTTCCATGACTTGTAAATTGGGGTACAATAAGGGCATGCTGATCAGGAGAAATCTCAGAATCCTAAAACAGAAAAGCACCATTGTGAGGTGTTAAACACATCACACTTACTTCAACCCATATGCACATGCAAAGAAACGAATACACAAATACAAGATATAGGAATAAGATTAAAATCTCAAAATCATTTACCTCATTGCCATAGGTCAATAGAGGCATCTCAGAACTAAGGGCAGAGGTCTCACATTCTGAGAGAGGGGGGATTCCAGATGCACCGGAGTGGTAACCACGGCCAGTGTTAAGGCGTGCAGAGAGCATTGCCTCTGCAACTTCTTGTGAACCTAGGCCATTGAGGTCTCCATAATCAAACTCATTGTCCAGATCATCAATATCATCTTCTTCCTCGTCACCTTCAACCCTAGGGCTACCTGCAATTCACATCCCTAGTAAGAGAAATTCAAGACTTAAGTTTTCAATAGATGTGTAAGCAAAAGAATACAGAAACAGACTCACCTTTAATGCGTTTGTATCTGGTTTTACACTGAGGGCAAGCCTGATTGCCCTCTCTTCTCTCATATTCATAGCAAGGCCTGCACACAGGGAAAGCACATTCGTTGCAGGCAACAAAGAGCTCTCCATCCACAGTAAGTTCAACCTCATCCCCACAAATCTGACATATTTGTCCACTCAATTCCTTCACAGAATTGATCTGCAAGGATCCAGCAACCATAAAATAAGTGCTACGAGCACCAAAATCAGAGGTTACAGACTCGGCAGCATAAAGTTGATGATTAGTCAATGTATTGAAAGTTCAACTTGCTGCCAACCAAATCAAACAACAAACTAAAACTAAAAATATTCAATTTGCTGAATTTTATGTAATTAATCTGTTCCTGAAATAAATTAGAAATTCCCCGTATAAGATTCATAAGTCCAATTAAACTAAGAACACTAATCTCCTCTCCAAATTTTCATAAGGTTATCATTTTTTCTACTTGACTTTGATTATAGTAATGTCATATTACAGAGTAACAAAAACTGCAAGTACTAACAAAAAAACTGAAAAAGGTCAGTCTTTTATATGCAAATTTATTACTTATGCCAAGTTGCCAACCAGAATTTCCAAAGCAGCCTTTCCAATTTTTTCACAATCCATAGTCATAATTTATCTAACAGTTCCAAATACTTTGGAGATGCCAAGAAACTTAGACAGGGTAAGTCTTGTTTACAAAACCCCACCAAATTCAAAGGATAGAAAGCTTTGAATGCACAGGTTCTTTCTAGCCCAGGTCCAGAAAACCAACCGATTTAACAACAGAAAGCCGTTAACACTTCAAAATAAGAACTCCCTTCGGGATGTAAACAAGAAATCAACATCATAGCCCAAGAAAGCCATCTAAACTACATATTATTTTAAGAATTGTCTCTGTCAGACACAAACATACACTGAAATAAGCATAACTAACCCGATCAAAATGTGAGCAAGAAAACCAAAAGCCACAAAAGCAATAATCAATTTCCTAGCACGTTACGCAAATCGGAAGAAAGGGTACCCAAATTGCATCAAAATACTCTCGAAAGACCCAATATTTTTTCACGTTTCTAGTAATCCCCACCATATGGAGAACTAACAAAATATACCAGTGGGTATTCCGTAAATTAAAAAAAGAAAAAAAGAACCAGGATAAGGGATACTCTTAGAATATTACCCTTCCACTCTCATCTGCATTGATGAGTATGAACTCATTCCTATTGTGAGACCCAGCAACGAGCCGACCTCTCGTGTCCATCAAACTCAACACAAAGCCCAGCAAATCTGAGACACTTCAAACCCACAAAACCCGGCTTCTTGAACTGAAATCCTCAAACGGGAAACCGATCCGGCACCGTGTATCTCGCCCAAAAGATCCAACTTTGCGCTCCACACCTTTCAGGTGAGCACCCATCACAACAAACCAAGATCCCGCATGCACACAGAGAGAGAGAAACGAAATTGTATATAGGTGGTTTTTATTATAAAAAGAGTGGGGGAAAAAATGAAAACGAAGAAGTCTTTGATGTTGATTCCTTAGCAAGCCAAGTCTGCTCCGTAACCTGGCTGGCCTTAATCTTGAAACTCAATGCAGGTTTTAGAGAGAGGAACAGAGTATAGTGTATGTGGTGGGGAATGCGGGCGTAAAAGTGAAGGAGATGTAAAGAGGCAGAGACAGACTTAGAGAGAGATCACGAAAATGTGATGTAAAGGGCATATAGAAAACAGAGAGAGAGAGAGAGCTGTGGGTGGTGTCCTGGTGGTGGTGGCGGCCCGGCGGCGGCGGCTGCTCTGAGTTGTCCCCCACCGGAGGATTTGGTGTATGGAGAAAATTGGAAAACGAGAGAGGGAGGGAGAGAGAGAGAGAGAATTTAAATAAATAATTTTTCGTGTAGGATTTTGTTTTTTGCAATCGTGATCTGTGACTTTACGGTTTTTTTTTTTTTTTATTATTTTTGGTGGAGGGTTGGATTTGGTGTTTCGGTTGGCATATTTCCTGTCTCTCTTAACTCACAGTTTTGTTGTGCAAGCAAAAAAGTGAGCTGTGTGAGTGAGAGAGAGTTTAGGCAGCAGAGACACAGGGACACAGAAAATTTAAGAAGGGGGATCTGCTCACGCGCCGTAGTTCGTGTCTTTACTTTTGGTCTCTGCTTAATTGCCAACGCGTTTTTCTGAACTTTTACTGTTCTCTATCTCTCTCCCTTCCCCTTCCCGTCTCTCTCTCTTTGGGATAATAGGATTGGCATTTTTCTATTTTAATTTCTCGCAAGAAAATATGATCGGAAGCGGAGCGTTTTCTTTACGTACGTTGTTGACTATTAAGAGTGCTGACCAGTAAGTATGTGGTGTAATGACTCTTGTGCCCTCCTTTCCGTTTGTAATGACTAGTAAGCCTCTGTTATCAACTACCTCATAGTCATAGCTATACATTTTCATTCAGTGGTTGAACAAAAAAATAGTGTACGTACGTAGCTCAACTCCTCGTATGATTACTTCATAGTCATAGCTATTGGTGGAGTTTGGATATATTGTTCTGATCACAACTCCACAAATCCAAAAATAAAACATAAACAAAGGAGCATTTTCATCAACATCATCTTCCCTTTTTATCTTCCAAGTTATCTCACTTCAAGATTCCAAGAGTACTAGGAGTTTTATGAAAAAGGTCTAACCATGCATAAAACATGATGAAATCCCGACATGTTTTACATATCCTGATCTCTCAAAGATCAAACACTATTGTTTTGTTATCATCGTTGATAAATAATATATCAGTAATGATACACTCACAACATATTCTACAATACATTCTATAATAATGTATTAAAATGAGGATATTTTGATAAAATATTATTATTTTTATACAACATTTTATTAAAATATCCCTCATTTTAACACATTATTATAAAATATATTGTGGATAAATTATTTTCCATAATATATCTATCAAAATGTTAGGGGATTAAGTATTAAAAGGGTGACGAGTGATGGTCTTTGATGGGGGAGGACAAAGTTATTCACAATCGACAATCTTATATATGATCTCATGCCCTACAAGGTCACGTGATTTTCCATTATTTTATATGTATGGTCCGCCCTCCTTTGCCACATGGCCATCATTCTGCCTTGTCGGTGGATCAAACGAGTGCTTGAATATAAAATGGAAGTTTCTTTTCCTTAACTAATATCAAAAGAAGTTGTCTGTTTTTATTTTTTTATTTTTTGCTTTGGGGTTGTTGACTTCCATGATTACGATGAGATACACATTGCCATAATCGATTAATTGCTTTCTACTTTTGCACTAATTTGCAATCAATCATGATCATTAAACTTGGATAAATATTCACGTACGTGTCACGGGATCTCACACTCCATCGACCTTCCTTCTTTAAAAAGGTTTTGTTTGAGTAGTAAAAATGTTTTAATTTATTTAATTTTATTTTATTATTCTAATTTTATTTAATTTTTATATAAAATATAATAAATAATTTAAATTTTTAAATAAAAATAATATTAAAAAAATAATATTTTATTTAATTTTTAATTTTTATCTAAAATCATATCGTTACTGTCCGAACTGCAAAATAATCTAATTAGAACCCGCTTTATGTGAAACGTATGCTAGAAAGTACGTAGAACCCACTTTATGCTAGACCTACCACAGTTTTTAAGACTTAAAAGTGAAAAACTGATCAAGTTTTAAAGACTCGTTTGATTGAAAAATTATATATATTTGAAAATTTTATAAGAGAGAGAAATTATTATTATTATTTGGAATTTTGTGAAATATGGTGACATCTTTACGTGTTTGAATCGATAAGGTTTTCAAAATATATATTTATCGGAGTTCGAAAAAATAATGAAATCCTTAAAAAAAACATTCCACGGCGTCTCCTGATCATCATTTTTGTAATGGTTTGCCATAATAGCAGGTCACTTTTAGATGTGAAAACACCAATCCCAATTTTTTTATTTTTTTATTAATTTACACAATTTAATAGAAAGGTGATACACATTGGATTTTTTACTAAAATAAAGAACAGATAAATATTGTTGATACATTTTACAAATTCCCAAGCAACATTTTGCATATTAAAAGAACACTTTATGTATATATAAAATAAAATTTCGTCTGCCACCTATTGAAATTAATGAATTGTTTGATATTCTTAAAATGTATTTTCTAGAAAAATGATTGTTGGCTCACCTAAAAAAAAAATCTAGAAAAATGACTGAATATTAACATTAAAGAAGAAGAAGAAGAAGAAGAAGAAGAAGAAGAAGAAGATGATGAAGAAAAGAGGTTCATGGAAATATTCTATTAATTGTTTAAAGACGATGATTATTACCAAATGTAGGACCTAATTATTGCTCAGAAAGCCTCCCTAGTGGAAAACAAGCCACGTGGTGAATCTTGTGATGTGGGGTCCAGAGACAATTGAGATGGAATTCCAATCAGTGTGGGGGCCCTTTTGAAGGTTAAACCCATTGACAGAGACTTTTGGGAAACAGTGGGCACATCAGACGCCCCTGTTTGCTTGGCTGGAAAGTGAAGTGTGATTTAGCTCCAATAGTACTGCGATACATAAAATTGTTACGCGAAAAATTGTTACATTTGTTTTAAGACAATGTTAAGATGACTATTAAATGTGTCCATCAAACGTGCATATTAATATAAATGATTTTTTTAATTATTTTTTAAACATTATTAATTATTAAGAAAAAAAATAAAATTTTAATTTACTAATAATTACTTCTTTAACCATTAAAAAAAGATAAAAATGATTTATATAAATGGGTATGTTTGGTAGTCATATCATCATTTTTCATTTTTTTATGCTAGTTGCAAACGATTTTTTAAAAAATAGTGATGGCAATATGTGACACAATCTGTGAATCTAATATGAACACAATACGAAATTTAAAGATTTGGATTTGATGTTAACGAGTTTGTTAACGTCGTATTTCGTACGTCTTTGGACTGAGTTCTAACAATTCGGGTCTTGAGTCTTTCATCTGCACAATTAAGAAAACACGGAGAGTAGGGGCATTGGTGGAGGTTGAGGAGTCTCCGATGTTAAAGTCAATATATCTCCTTAGTTGTTTACGTGTGAGTTTTTCAGAATCAGAGAAAGTTTTTTATACTTGAGAGTCGACTTTTATATTAGGTTTATAGGTGGGAACAGCTCACACTTGGCTTCTGGGAGTCTATGTTACTTCAATTGTTCGTTTAGTCAGAATCCTTTAATTCGACGTGACTCACTGACTCACTTTACCCTACGGACGCTCCCTGTTAAGTCCTTTCATGCTTGCTGTCAGGAGATTAAGGGTTCTTCACATTTTCCGTTCACCTGCTTGCACAGGTTCTTGAGGGTAGGGTATCAGGGCCGCAAATCCCATCTGCCCCTACCATTCACTTTTCTCATACGTGGGTTGCTTTGTGGATAAGTTTTGCTCATGGGCCGAGTACTCTATAGAAGTCCACTGACTCCTTTTAAAGGAGGGTCGTTGGGCTTGACTGGGCTCTCTGACTTACTTCCCTAGTGGTCCATCATGGACTTGTTATACGGGTCGATAGTGGGAAAACCCCCTTACAGGGTTCATGTCAGAACTAGTTCACTTGTTAAGACACAATTTATAAACGGGTCAATCTTCTTACCATGAAATCAATCTGTTTAGAATTTATTT
Organism: Pterocarya stenoptera; assembly: GCA_003123785.1. Classification (NCBI taxonomy): domain Eukaryota; kingdom Viridiplantae; phylum Streptophyta; class Magnoliopsida; order Fagales; family Juglandaceae; genus Pterocarya; species Pterocarya stenoptera. Next base: position 186,535 of record QEOT01006641.1, read on the forward strand.
CAAAATAAAAATTTTATTATTGTTAAGTTGTAATATTAGTTTTCTCAGTATGCTTATGTTTTTATTATTTTTATTGTTGGGATTATAATTTTAGACTTATGTTCATATTTGTTACTTTATGGTTTGTAATATTAGTTTTCTTATTTGTTAAAATTTAAAAAATATTGATATATATTTTTTAAGATATTGTGGTTATTAATAAACATAGATTTTAACTTTAATGTGAAATTATGTTAATCAAGTCAAATGAGTTATACGTTTTAGTTCAACTCATTTACACGAAAACAAATAGATTTAAATGAGTCGTGTCGTGTTAATTTATTTCTAATAAATTATTAAACGGGTCAAAATGGGTGACACAACATGACTTGTTATCTAAATAGGTTGAATTGGAGTTTATAAGTTTAACATATTTAGCTTAATGGATTGGGTTCGGATTGATCTATGTAATCAAATGTTCATGACTTGACACATTTGAAAACACTATTTACCACTCCTAATATTGATGAACCCCTCGTTGTATGACTTGGCTAAACTTTCTCTGCTATTTTTTTATTTTTTAAATTTAGTGTAGAAAAAACTTTGGTCTCAAATTATAACATGATTGATTAATTGGTGAATTGCATGTGACAAAATATATATCATCTAGACGGGCCGTGTGGTACTGATCGATTGCCTTATTTTTTGAACCATGGCCATGTTTTTATACACACACATATATACATATATATATATATATTATGGACATTAATGGTTGGGTGAATACCAAATGTGCACCTCAAATATACTTATAGGGCAAATGATTTTTTTTTCTTTTAAGAAATTTTTAAACATCATTATCCATTAAGAAAAAATACAAATTCAATAATAATCATTCTTAACTATTAAGAATAAAATAAAATATATGAATGAAGATATTTGATGAGTACAATATTCAAGAGTCATGCTAGTATTTTCATATATATATAGATATATATATATCTGATCAAACAGTATTCGTTTCAGCTGACATGACTAGAATTATCTAGAACAATACCTTTTTAGGGTTCGAACAAAATCGGCCGGCCAGTACCCCGGCCTGCATAAACCAGTGGACGCAAATATTTAATATGGCACATGCATGACATATAATGTGTTGTGCAATCAGTGTTCTTGATAAACAATTACTAGGATATCGGCACTGTGAGACATGAATGATATAAATAATTAACGAACTTGTATTTTATAAGAGTTGCAGTCTAGGTTATTGGGAGGTTTTCTGCATATAATATATATATATAATATGATCATCAGCGGATTGTTCTATCATGTCACTCATCATGGAAATTAATTGTTTATAAATTTTTTTTTTTCAGTGGATGATTTAACATGCATGTGCCATGGTTCTGAATTAGTACTTTGGAGAGACTTTATCCTGTTAATAACGTACAGCTTTGGCATATATAACATATAATATATTAGAAGGCCGCGCGCGTTACGGCCAGTCGATCGTTTCGATCTATTGAATCCAAACTTTTCATGTGTTTCTAATGAAGACCAAGCTGGTAACCGTACGTCTTCAGCGCGCACACACAAAAATAAAATCTTGATAGAATAATTTTTAAAGTCATAATATTCACGATTCATTAATCGATTACTTGTTTAAGATGATTACTTTTAATTACTTTACAAATTTGTTTGAGAATGATGAATAGATCAGTACGACGTACGTACGTAGACAATATATATCAGTCCAAAGGATGTTTCCATTCTTTTAAGGAGCTACAGATGTCTAATCAGTTGATCTAAACAGTCGCCATGCTGGACTTCCCAAATTCTTGCAGTTACAGAAACCCATGATCTTGATCTTCTATTAAGTTTTTAACCCTTTTGGTTTACTCAGTTAAACCTCATGATAAATCACAATATAATGCAGCGGTTGGAATTTGCTTTTCAGAGTCTTCTCCTCTCCCTGATCATTTCACCGGCTCTATAAGTAGAGACGCAAACCAGATCTTTCCCATATCCCCGCAGACCCAGACAATCATTTCCATGGCTGGCCGAAGTGTGTTTGTGTTGCTACCCCTTGGCATTGGAATATGCCTACTGGCGATGACCCTCGTAACTGCAGCAAGGGAAGTCCCCATTAAGCCTGGACACATGCTCGCAGCGAGGCTTGAAAAAAGCGAAGGCCTAGTCCCTTGCTTGAACGCGCTCGTGGAGCTCAAATCCTGCACATACGAGATCGTCATCTTCTTCCTCGACGGCCAGATCACCGTTATCAGTCCAGACTGTTGCCGTGCCATTTCTATCATAACCCATAATTGCTGGCCTGCCATGCTCACTTCCCTCGGTTTTACAGCCGAGGAAGGCAATATTCTACAAGGCTATTGTGATGCAGCTGCACCCTTAGCTCCTGCTGCCGCTCCTTCCTGATCTGGGACACCAGTACTACTGCATCGGGCCTAGTCCTCCAGCTATTTGTCCGTTTTTAGTTTACAGTTATGTTTGGTATTTCTNATTAACGAGTTGTATCACATATTGCCACCCCTAATCTAAATGGGTTGAATTAGAGTTTATAAGTTTGACATATTTAACTTAATGTATTGGGTTCAGGTTGACCTATGTAATCAAATGTTTATGACTTGACACATATGAAAACATTATTTACCACACCTAATATTGATGAACCCCCCGTTGTATTTTTTTTATTTTTCTCTGCTATTTTTTTATTTTTTAAATTTAGTGTAGAAAAAACTTTGGTCTCAAATTATAACATGATGGATTAATTGGTGAATTTTGACAAAATATCATCTAGACGGGCCGTGTGGTACTGATCGATTGCCTGATTTTTTGAATCATGGCCATGTTTTTATACACACACACACACACATATATATATATATATATATATTTATATGGGCATTAATGGTTGGGTGAATACCAAATGTGCACCTCATATATACTCATAGTGCAAATGATTTTTTTTTTTTTTAAGAAATTTTTAAACATCATTAACCTTTAAGAAAAAATACAAATTCAATAATAATCATTCTTAACTATTAAGAAAAAAATAAAATAAAATATATGAATGAAGATATTTGATGAGTACAATATTTAAGAGTCATGCTAGTATTTTCATATATATATATATGTATGTATGTATATATCTGATCAAACGGTATTCGTTTCAGCCGACATGACTAGAATTTTCTAGAACATGAATACTTTCTTAGGGTTCGAACAAAATCGGCCGGCCAGTACCCGGTCTGCATAAACCAGTGGACACAAATATTTAATATGGCACATGCATGACATATAATGTGTTGTGCAATCAGTGTTCTTAATAAACAATTACTAGGATATCGGCACTGTGAGACATGAATGACATAAAAAATTAACGTACTTGTATTTTATAAGAGTTGCAGTCTAGGTTATAATTGGGAGGTTTTCTGCATATAATATATATATATATATAATATGATCATCAGCGGATTGTTCTATCATGTCACTCATCATGGAAATTAATTGTTTATAATTTTTTTTTTTTCAGTGGATGATTTAACAATGCATGTTCCATGGTTTTGAAGTACTTTTGGAGAGACTTTATCCTGTTAATAACGTACAGCTTTGGTATATATAA
>QEOT01006641.1:191281-222259 GCA_003123785.1 Pterocarya stenoptera
TAATTGGTGAATTTTGACAAAATATCATCTAGACGGGCCGTGTGGTACTGATCGATTGCCTGATTTTTTGAATCATGGCCATGTTTTTATACACACACACACACATATATATATATATTTATATGGGCATTAATGGTTGGGTGAATACCAAATGTGCACCTCATATATACTCATAGTGCAAATGATTTTTTTTTTTTTTTTAAGAAATTTTTAAACATCATTAACCTTTAAGAAAAAATACAAATTCAATAATAATCATTCTTAACTATTAAGAAAAAAATAAAATAAAATATATGAATGAAGATATTTGATGAGTACAATATTTAAGAGTCATGCTAGTATTTTCATATATATATATATGTATGTATGTATATATCTGATCAAACGGTATTCGTTTCAGCTGACATGACTAGAATTTTGTATATATCTGATCAAACGGTATTCGTTTCAGCTGACATGACTAGAATTTTCTAGAACATGAATACTTTCTTAGGGTTCGAACAAAATCGGCCGGCCAGTACCCGGTCTGCATAAACCAGTGGACACAAATATTTAATATGGCACATGCATGACATATAATGTGTTGTGCAATCAGTGTTCTTAATAAACAATTACTAGGATATCGGCACTGTGAGACATGAATGACATAAAAAATTAACGTACTTGTATTTTATAAGAGTTGCAGTCTAGGTTATAATTGGGAGGTTTTCTGCATATAATATATATATATATAATATGATCATCAGCGGATTGTTCTATCATGTCACTCATCATGGAAATTAATTGTTTATAATTTTTTTTTTTTTCAGTGGATGATTTAACAATGCATGTTCCATGGTTTTGAAGTACTTTTGGAGAGACTTTATCCTGTTAATAACGTACAGCTTTGGTATATATAACATATAATATATTAGAAGGCCGCGCGCGTTACGGCCAGTCCATCGTTTCGATCTATTGAATCCAAACTTTTAATGTGTTTCTAATGAAGACCAAGCTGGCCGGTAACCGTTCGTCTTCAGCGCGCGCACACAAAAAAAAATTCTTGATAGAATTTTTAAAGTCATAATATAATATTCAAGATTCATTAATCGATTACTTGTTTAAGATGATTACTTTTAATTGCTTTACAAATTTGTTTGAGAATTATGAATAGATCAGTACGACGTACGTACGTAGACAATATATCAGTCCAAAGGATGTTTCCATTCTTTTATGGAGTTAGAGATGTCTAATCAGTTGATCTAAACAGTCTCTCCATGCTGGACTTCCCAAATTCTTGCAGTTACAGAAACCCATGATCTTGATCTTCTATTAAGTTATTAACCCTTTTGGTTTACTCAGTACTTAAACCTCATAATAAATCACAATATGCATCGGTTGGAATTTGCTTTTCAGAGTCTTCTCCTCTCCCTGATCATTTCACCTGCTCTATAAGTAGAGACGCAAACCCGATCTTTCGCATATCCCCGCAGACCCAGTAATCATTTCCATGGCTGGCCGAAGTGTGTTTGTGTTGCTACCCCTTGGCATTGGAATATGCCTACTGGCGATGACCCTCGTAACTGCAGCAAGGGAAGTCCCCATTAAGCCTGGACACATGCTCGCAGCGAGGCTTGAAACAAGCGAAGGCCTAGTCCCTTGCTTGAACGCGCTCGTGGAGCTAAAATCCTGCACATACGAGATCGTCATCTTCTTCCTCGACCGCCAGATCACCGTTATCAGTCCAGACTGTTGCCGTGCCATTTCTATCATAACCCATAATTGCTGGCCTGCCATGCTTACTTCCCTCGGTTTTACAGCCGAGGAAGGCAATATTCTACAAGGCTATTGTGATGCAGCTGCACCCTCAGCTCTTGCTGCCGCTCCTTCCTGATCTGGGACACCAGTACTACTGCATCGGGCCTAGTCCTCCAGCTATTTGTCCGTTTTTAGTTTACAGTTATGTTTGGTATTTCTGAGTGTGTCTTGCTTTGTGTTGGTTTGTTTTCCATGTAATCATTTGCTACCTCGGGGAAATAGAGTGTTTGCATGTCTGGTCTACTTCCAATATGGGTGTCATGCCCGATTTTGATATCTAGTTGGCTATGTAATGATCGATGACTCTCACAAATAAAAAGTTTGTCCATGGTTTTTTTGTGTCAGTTGATCTACACTATCTCATGATGATAATTTTGATATATATTTTAGTAGTAAAATTCTAAATCTAAAAGAATATAATTTGGGAAGTAAAGTTTGATTTGAAAATAAATAAATAAAATGGGAACTTAGTAACATCTAATTGTGGAATGAATTTCATTTAATTTCAAAGAGTAGTGTGCATGCCTCATTATAATTTCTCTCTGCCAATACTTAAATTGTTCTTATAAGCAAATATAAATGGATGCAATATTGATCCAATAATTAAATTGCGATTTTGGGATATATACATACCAATATATATATCACAATTCTTTTTTGGACAAATTATCACGTTAGATAGACACATCATGATCATGAAGATCATCTCTTAATTAGGTACGAGTGATTTTGGCTCGGACGTCCAATTAATAATACTTATAATAAACGATAACAATATTTACATTTAAATTTGTAATAGTTTTACATCCCTCTCAAAGTAACACTCCCCCTCCCCTGCATATCATTTGATCACTTCTATATAGAACATTCAAACCAATTAAACTCCATCACTAGCTAGCTAGCTCTCGCAATATTACAACACACGTACATATCATCATCGACAATGATATCATTCACTTCTATATATATAGAACATTCAAGCCAAACCCTTTTCCTTTATCACTACAAAAAAAAAAGGGTATTTGTGGCAATTTGTTTACGATGAAAAGATTATTTATGATCAAAATAGACTTATTTTAACTGTAAGTAGTTATTTAGTTAGAATTAACTGGGCTGCAAAGAAATAATTTTCTTGTAATGTATCTATCAGCTGCCGCTCGTGTGGTCGCCACCATGCACTGCCCACATATGCCTGCATGGCCANGGGTATTTGTGGCAATTTGTTTACGATGAAAAGATTATTTATGATCAAAATAGACTTATTTTAACTGTAAGTAGTTATTTCGTTAGAATTAACTGGGCTGCAAAGAAATAATTTTCTTGTAATGTATCTATCAGCTGCCGCTCGTGTGGTCGCCACCATGCACTGCCCACATATGCCTGCATGGCCAACCACCCTGATCACTTTTCTTGGACTCGCCCCCGGACCCTGCAAGGTGCCCTCTTCTGAGGCAACTGATCACGTGGTGCAGCATCTGGTTGTGCTAGCTGCGGCGCCTCCTGCTGGCCCGCTAGTCCAACACACTATATATCCACAGTTTTTTGACCCCCAAAACACTTAATACATGTGAAATAAAATCGTACTTCTCTCCCAAAAGCGAGGGTTATAATAAAATTTGGAAACTATAGTAAAATAAATAATTGGAGATCGGCTTCATCAACAATATCTTCTGTCCTGCTTTAACATGATCATCTGATCTTTAAGACCATGAATTAGGTTCATATATATGTGATTTGATGTCTACTGCAAATCAAGACTAGTCCAAAACTTCGTCTGTATGCTTGGTATCAAGTAATTAAAACTTTAGTCCCGTCGATCCCTTCATATATCATATCGCAAGTCAGATCCAGGCTAGCTCCATGCCAGCAGCCTTACGCATCAAAGTTGGTTTTAAATTTCCGTTTGTAATATCGTTGGGAATTTCCGTTTGTATGTATGTATATATGTTTATATAAATATATATATATATGATGCATGGATTTAGAAGTTTCAAAATTATATATTAACGGTGGCAGGGAAATTAACCCGGCCTCAGAAAACAAACAAAGATAAAGAGAAATTAGTTTCACCGTAAACTTAATTTATTAGTCAAGATCATAATAATTAGGATTTAATCATGTATTATTTGATGTTTTGATGGAACAAGTGCCACATGATCGGATATAGTGATCACTGAAAGATTATTGTAACGTACGTACGTCGTAATAGGTTGATCAAATTCTGCATGTAGGCTTACCCTAATTTACTTTGACTAATTAAGTACTCCCGCTACTTACTGATTATAAACTCGCGTGATTATTATGCGATCCCATCAACAAGCCCTATTCCATATGATGAAGACGAACCACATGCACGAACTCACTCGTAATTAATTTCATTCATTCATTTATAGGCACAGATCATCATGGCCTTTGCATGATATACTCATGTAATGGCTTAGCTATAAATTATATTATAATTCCAATTGATCTCTAAGGATCTCCTGGCCTCCCCGGCCCCACTTCTACTCCATTATGAATGGTTTCGGACTTTTCAATTGCCCTACCTTTTATAGTATATATATCTGAAAGAAATCATTGCCTCATGCATGGACAGTTCAAACCGTCTATCCATCTTATCTGCCCCTCAATTCTCACCCCGATCATGGCGGCCTACTCTTCAACGCTCGCTCTCGTTGATCATAGCATGGACAGTGACCACGACGGCGACAGCAGGAGTTCCGCTCTTGAACTCCGGCTCGACACTGGCAGCTCGCTTGCAGTTGGAAAACGACGACAGCCAGCCCAACTGCTGGGGCTCCTTGTTCGAGCTCCAATCGTCCAAGGGCGAGGTCGTCCTGTTCTTCCTCAGCTCCAATCGTGCTGCCGCGCCATCAGGGTCGTAGAGCACGAGTGCTGGCCTGCCATGCTTGGCTCCCTCGGCTTCACTGAACAAGAAGGCGATATTCTCCGTGGCTACAGTGATTCTTCTGGTGCCACAACACACCCACAGCTACCACCAATATCAAACGATCAGGGTGCCATGCATGGCGGCGGCGACCATTTCTAGGAAATTAGTTCCCTAGTTAATCCACTACCTTAATTACCTTGACACGCCCGATAAAATTAAAGAAATAAAGCTAGATATCCCGTACTACGTACCTCATGCAAAGTTTTGGGCATTAGCAGCACTACTGTGCCGCTTGCAGCTTACCGCTGCAAGTGGCCGCTAGTGGAGCGTTTCTTTTTTAATGCAATTTTTTTTTTTATCATTTTTAAATATTTTAAAAAATATTAAAAATTACTTTCTTAATCATTAAATTAAAAAATAAAAAAATAAGACAAAATTTACTGAACAGTCATATGGAACGGTAATATTGTTAATTAATATGTTACGTGAGTTTTGAAGATGACGTCGTTTCTAAAATTATTTTATTAATTATATTGCATTAAAATTGCCATCAAATGGCCTATTAGCTCAGCTGGTTAGAGCGTCGTGCTAATAACGCGAAGGTCGCAGGTTCGAGACCTGCATAGGCCAATTCTCAATTTTCTTTTTCTGCTGAATCACACTCTAAAATGGCCTGGACGGGCCCGTGTCCGAGGGAGAGGAGATATTTACATTTGCACCTATTTTAATGTAACACAGTACTAATTAATTAATTAAGCATCTAACTATATCAGTACGTAAGGGGCCGTTAGCTAGCTATTTTTTTATCTATCATTCGCTTGGTCACACCCCTTAAGGTCACGGAGTTTTGTCCTTTGCCATGACTAAATCTATAAATATATAGTCTTCAAATCTATATTCAATTCAATGATGATGAGGNAAATATCACACTCTAAAATGGCCTGGACGGGCCCGTGTCCGAGGGAGAGGAGATATTTACATTTGCACCTATTTTAATGTAACACAGTACTAATTAATTAATTAAGCATCTAACTATATCAGTACGTAAGGGGCCGCTAGCTAGCTATTTTTTTTATCTATCATTCGTGTTGTAATTCCTTTTACTCTGTCTTGCTACCAGAGCTGAATTTGCTTTAACCAAGTTTTCAAGAATTCCACAAGAAGGAGAAAACAATATGAAACAGAAAAATAANGGCCGGGTGGGGAGAGACCTTTTAGACATATACGACATCTTGATTTTCGGCAGTAATTTACGTAAATTAAACAGATTTATTCCCTTTGGGTACTATGAAATCAAACCCATGTTGCATATTATATATATATATATATATATATGCCCGACACAGGAATATTCCAGCATTAATTAATTACATTAATTTTCATTACTAGCTAGCTAGCATATATGTCCAAAATCAATACCATGTTCCTTTTGGGTGCATGCATATGCAACTACCAATTAGATCCATGCATCATAATTCNATATGCCCGAAACAGGAATATTCCAGCATTAATTAATTACATTAATTTTCATTACTAGCTAGCTAGCATATATGTCCAAAATCAATACCATGTTCCTTTTGGGTGCATGCATATGCAACTACCAATTAGATCCATGCATCATAATTCTGTGCATATATGTACTCTACACAATTTAAGCAATGAGGAACCCCCGGCCCGATGCCCATAATTTGCTTCATTGATCTATTAAGAACCCTCACGGGCCACGTCCACTTGGGGATTTTGATCTATAGTTCATCTGTTCACGACCGACCAAAGAATAGGAGAATCATATATATATATATATATATATNGCCCGACACAGGAATATTCCAGCATTAATTAATTACATTAATTTTCATTACTAGCTAGCTAGCATATATGTCCAAAATCAATACCATGTTCCTTTTGGGTGCATGCATATGCAACTACCAATTAGATCCATGCATCATAATTCTGTGCATATATGTACTCTACACAATTTAAGCAATGAGGAACCCCCGGCCCGATGCCCATAATTTGCTTCATTGATCTATTAAGAACCCTCACGGGCCACGTCCACTTGGGGATTTTGATCTATAGTTCATCTGTTCACGACCGACCAAAGAATAGGAGAATCATATATATATATATATATACCTCTGTTTTCAGTCGGAAAAATAGAAGATAAGACGAATTAAGGGTAGTTAAGTACGTACAAAACACATGCATGCGCGCAGGAAAGGCAAGAGGTTCATTTTATTAATAATAACAATGATCATATATGATATTTCAAGCTAGGCCCCGTAATAATTAAACATAGCCTTACAAACGTCGATCGAGAATTATATATTATTAAAGGACCAATCATGCATGTCATTTTTTTGTAAGAACTTTGATTCCCTTCCAACGGGACTCCATATAGAAAGAATCATCATTCTGTGCATAGACTCCACATTTGAAGTAATGAGATTTCCCCCCACGGCCAGATGCCTCGTACTTGAGAATTCCATCTATAAATACCTTTACATTCGAGGCTTCAACGTCATGGATTACGTTTAGCCGAAACCATGTGTCGTAAATGTGGGGGACGAGGACCGGAGCCCTATAGTAAGAGAGCGAATCATTATATACTCGAAGCATTAGGGTTGTGGCATGGGGAGGGCTTGATCCAAATACTTGCATGACGCAGACGCCGGATGTACCACATGGCACGTACCCATATGCTTCGAATTGCCAAACACCAGAAGAATAATCATAACCCTGAAAGATATTCATGATGATTAGTGACGACAGCATTCATATATATATATATATATATATATATATCTCTCGGAGGAAACTAATTATATATGGATGGAAGATTGTATATATATATATATATATATCTCGGAGGAAACTAATTATATATGGATGGAAGATTGAAGAACTTTGTACTTAAATTAAGTTATGTTTGTGCATGGGCGCCTAAATTAACCCCAATGCAGAAAGATAAAAGAAAATTAGATTTTATGAGGAAAATCAAACTTCATGCCGGAAATATATAAGTGGCTGTGATTGAGCCAGGTGATCATGAAAGGAAGGAACAGTACTACCAAGCAATAATATATAAAGAGAGTATAAATTCAAAATGTTTACGCTTATGAGGATCTCTGTACGAGGTTTGGTGGGACTGTTTTTAGAGAGAGGTTTGTCTGAGGAGTACACCCATAGTTTGTGGACTCCATCCACAAAGCTGTACCGCTCTGTTACCGGCAAGTCATATGGCTTCTGGATATGAAAGTTGGATGTGTTCAGAGGGAGCTCCACGAAACCATGGGTTGGATCCGTTGGCCACCCGGTTGCGGCCTTATCCATGAATATCAGAAAAGTACTTAAAACTACAAGAGCAATGTAATAGAAATCTACACCCATGTTTTTTGTCTCTGAGAATTAAAGGGGAGGTGTAATACAATCTGATGAGCGAAATGATACAGATAGACAAGGGTATTTATAATTGGTTTGGATCGATGGATCAGTAGTGGATGCATAGCAATTAGGTAACATGCATCTTGTTATAATTTAGTTTTGTTTCATCTTCCTGGCCTGGCCTCATGTGCATGTAGAGCAAGTCCTTTTGTTATATATAATACAGTGATAACAATAGCAAACAAGTTATATTTAAGGAGTTTTAAAAGTTCTAGAGGAGCATGATTCTAGCGATCGAAGCCTAATCTTGAGCTTAATTCAAGCTGCATGCAGGCTCCTAATAAGTAATGACAGTATCAGTTACATAGAATTCTTCTCAATTACGGCCTTTTTGATATTTCTTTCGTTTTCAAGGAAATTAAGAACTCGTGATGATGCAGTCCCAAGATTTCAGTATATATAAAGCAACATAATTAAATGCTTCCAAATTAATATATATATACTTAATTATATATGGTTATCGATCGATCCTTATATATTTTTCTTCCCGCAGGAGTGCTAGCTTACTTGTATGCGGATCTCAGTGCGGGGATTCGTTTTGCTGGAAGGAGAGTGAGGCTTGTCTGTAGAATATACCCACAGTTTGTGAACTCCATTGGTGAAACTGTATCGATGATTTTCAGGTACGTCGTAGGGTTTTTGTACGACTAAATTTGATCGATTAAGCGGGAGGGAGATGAACCCTTTTGTGAGATCAATGGATTTTGAGGCACAAGTATGGAAACTGATCATCAACTGAAAAAGGCAGCTGAAAGGCAAAAGCAGTAACAGAACCATCAAGGACATGATTTGTGCAGGAAATTATAAGAAGATCGAAAGTAGGGGCCGGAGAGAAAATGTGTGCATGGAAAAAGAATGGAGGAACGTGGTTGGTCTTTATAGTATTTTGGTTGGGAAGATGATTGGAATATTAATTAATATAATTGGTAGCTAGCTAGCTGGAAGGTGCTTGCTGAATAAATTTTGCATCTTCTGCATGGAAACGACAAGCATAATACCTATAAAAGATCACTAGAAGTTGTTACATTTTGTGGGTAAAACCTAAAAGATCGCTACCATTTGTAACCCTTTTAAGGGTAAAACCTAGAAGGTCACTAGCAACATATATAATTGTATCGTTATGAAGGGGAAACCTACGATATTATAAGATCATCATCACTTGTATTTATAACCTCTTAAGTTACCCCCATATATATATTATATGTATGATATATCACTACAAGAAAATTGCATATTTACGACCAGTTAATTCTAACAAAATAATTATTTATAATTAAAATCTTTTGATTGTAATAAATTAGTTATAAAAGTTTTTTTTTTTTTTTTTGTAGTGTATATGCCTGCTATAACTAGACTAGTAGTGCCAGAATATATACAATCTGCCAAAAATCTATTGGCCTAGGCTCTGCTCTTTATCTTGTTCCCCTTTGGCCTTTTCTAGGCACCTAAATATTCTATATATTTTTTAGAGGATATCATGAGAGTACTGGATAATCCTACTATATAATTCTGTTGATTTATATTCCATGTAAGTCTTGTAATCATATCGACTTCCCAAGGCTATACATTATATATATTTAAATATATAATGAGATTTACTATACATCCGTTACTATTCACTTTCATACCTTATATCTATAACTTTTTTATAAGGTGTGGGGTGCTTTTCATAGGGTATGAGGATATTTTTCATAGGATATAGAGTGTAGAATGGTGAATAGTGGCTGATGAGAAAAATTTTTCATATATAATATAATGAGTAATGTTATACAGCATATTCTCATCTTATTTTAATCATACTAAGTAGTATATAATATATTTATCACCATTAGATGATAAAAAAATATACAATAAATAATAATTTAATAATTATAAATATGTTATATCTTATTTAATATGATGAAAATTTGATAGTATCATAGTAATAGTAATATATATGGTGTATAAAATTTGATAGTATGATAGTAATGTATATGGTGTATAAAATTTTCCATAATATATATCGCTAGCAATATTTATTAGCGAGCGGCGGACACAGCTAGCTGTACATGCATGATATATATGGCCTAAAGCTAGCATGCATTGGATCGAATCTTCGGGTTAGGTAGAGACATGCATGGAGATTAGCTAGCAAATCACAAGCACGCTTCATTTTCCATTAATGTGGGCAAAAGAAGAGATCCACAATTTGTGATCATATATAATTATAACTAGCGTCACCCATTATGTCAAATATTCTGTACTATTCATATACATGTTAATGCTATGTTCTAATTAATTAATTAATTGCTTAAGCCAACCGCATCATGTATAAGTTCACGTCTTTGATCCCAGCTTATAGGTTGGCACTACGTATTGCATTGTGTGTTGTAATTCCGGCCTATGAGACATTTCAAAATGAAAAATATCGACTTACATTAATTCTTATATAAGTACTTTATTAATTTAAATGGAGATCATTAGTTATGTATGTATATTAAAATCCATTTTTAATTCATTAATTGGGATTATTATGCTGTTGATTGTAATTAATTAATTAAAATGGATTAATGTGAAATATTATAAAAGAGTTATAAGTGTATTATTCTCCTTTTAAAATAGACTGATAAGAGACGATCATGACTTAAATAAGATCAGATCGGTGTTTGGGCATGATCATCAATGATAATCGATCATTAATAGGCTAGAGATTGAAGAAAAGATCGATGTGATCCTTTTGCTGAGAACTAGCTATAGTTATTTGGTGCGTACGTAGGTAGTTATAGTACTGCAAAGAAACATTAATGTCGAATATGCTAATTTGTGGTCCTGAAACCATGGAGCGATTATATTTATATATCTACTCTCTTAAACTATGAATAGTATTTTTTGTTTTCCGGTTAACTTTTCTTATTTTTTCGTTAACTCCTGTTTTATTAAAAGGCTTTTAAAATCTTTGTAAAATTTAATGAAGGCTCATGTTTTACCAAAATTACTTTAATTAAGATTCTTGACCATTTAATGTGTAGCTCATCTGTAGAATTTAATGAAAAATCATATTTTACTAAAAGACCCTTAATAGTCCCGTGGTTAGATACTTTGCTGAAGTTTAAATTCTTTTTCAATCTTAATTTTTTGTCTTTCTTTAACCTTATATTTTCTTTTTTCAGACAAATAAACTATTGACTTTTTCATTTTTTTTTATTTAAGTCATTATGTCAGGTACACCCTGAGACTAAGGCACCAAGAGCCATTCCTTAGTGAGTGTGTATAATCTATATCTATCTATATAAATATATATATATATAAAGAAAATGTTGCTTGTTTCATTTTGTCCTGTGTCTGTCCCGTCACATTTTCCTTCGTCTTGTTGTGAGATCAAGGTTTAAGCATCTTATACCTACTTATAAATTACGTATAAGTTGTAGGTATAAGCATCTTATACCCAAAAAAAATAACCAAGTCGTTGTCGTTCATTCATGTAGGTCAGATGACCACCGCGCGTCATAGACTCAATTATATTAATTACCCAAAAAATTTAGACGTACCCTAATCTAACCATTCGGTTCTCAAAGATAGCAGGCAATTAATTATAAGGACGCGGTAATTGGGTTAAAACTTAAAACTTAAAAGTGATCATGATCCGTCGTCCCAGTTTCCTGCCTCTTATAATGAGCACAATTAACATGATGTAATTAATAATTAATGTGATCTCCGAGAGAACATATTCTTGCATTTTCATATCAGATCAGCATGATTCATGAGAGCCACAAAAGAAATGATCTAAAAAGTGATTATCAACATGCATGCCAATTAAGGTTCATGATCGATCGATCATCGATGATCATCACCGACAAATTACATTTTCGTGGCCATGAAGTAAAGTATCAGTTTCCTGATCTGCATGCATTGCTAGCTTTTAACAGTACTGCTAGCTCTTTAATTTTTCCATCTTCATGATCAGTATAAACGAAATCGTTCTTTCAATATATATTCTTCATGATATATAATTTATTAATCTCTTTAATTTATTCCTCACGGACTGCATTAAATTATTAGAAAAATCTCATTCATCATTCCAACACACTACATATTATATATATTTTTTATTTTTTTCTCTTACTAAATGTGTGGTATATGGATGATGAGTTGAATAATTCAATAAGTTTAAGTTACGTTTGGTTACTAAACTCAGCTGAGTTTAGTTTAATTTTAAGCTGAATCAAATATCCAAACACCCAATTTTCAAATTACTAAAATCATCTAAACTCAAAACCTTCTTACACGTAGGACCTACAACCTTTTTCAACTTAAAACACATTTAAAAATGGGACGCACAACCTTTTTCAATTTTTCATAAAAAATATTAAACTCATATTAACATCCAAACATACTTTAAACTCAGTTTAGATGAGTTTCATAAAACTTTCTCAAAAAATAAAAAAGTAGAAAAAAAGTGTGTTGTGTTGGGATGATGATGAGTAGCAGTGCTCAATTATTTAACCCCTTTTATACTCCGTTTAGATGTTGAGTTGAGTTGAGTTCTTTATAAATAGTAGTGATTAAGATGATGGAATGAGTTTTGTGAGTCCACTTAAGATGAGTTTAAATGTGTTTGAATATTAAGATGAGTTTAGATGTATTTATGAAAAATTAAAAAAAGTTATGGGTCCCACATATAAATAAATATTGAATTGAAAAATGTTTTAGGTCCTACGTGCAAGGATTTGAGTTGAGATAAGTTTAGTAATTTGAAAATTGAGTATTTAGATGTTAGACATTAAACTGAATTTATCTCAATTAAATCTAATAACCAAACATGGCCTTTAAAGAGTGCTTATCATGGATTCTCAAATTTAGGTGCTTAATTTCCAGTCCAGGACCGCTTAATTTATCGATCTGATTTTTTTATCAGTTTAACAATAATTTTCTTTTCTTTTTCTTAATTTTCTTCCTTGGAATCTTCTTTTCTTATTCCTTTGCCTAGAAGCAAGCTGCCTATATGGTGGAGTAATTAATCCAGATCACTACGTCAGGAAACCTAAATTGCATTGCTCTCACTGCATGCCATTAATACAACCTTAAGTTCCGAACTTTCATGAAGGTTGGAATATTATTTAATTTGTTGGAATGGGACTTAAGTTAGTATGATTAAGCTACGTTTAGATATGGAGTTGAGCTGAATTGAGATAAGTTAAGTTATTTATGAATAATAGTGAGTTGAGAATGTGTAATGAACTTTATAAAATCTACCTAAGATGGATTTATATGTATTTAAATATTAAGATGAGTTAAAATGTGTTTATAAGAAGTTAAAAAAAATTATAGATCCTACATATAAAAAGGTCTTAAATTGAGTGATGTTTAGTGATTTGAAAACTATGTGTTTAGATGTTGAGCTAGACTTAAATTTAAACTTAACTCAGATGAACTCAATTGCTTTCGTGTTGGAGACGTAGATTTCGGTATGGTTTGAATAGTGAGATGATATAAGATGATTTTATATAAAAATTAAATAAAATATTATTAAAATATTATTTTTTAATATTATTATTATTTTAAAATTTAAAAAATTTGAATTATTTATTATATTTTATGAAAAAATTTTAAAAAATTATAACAATAAAATAAAATAAAATGAGATAAAATATTTTTAATATCTACACCATTCTTATCTCATCTCAGTAATAACATAATTCTATCTTTCCAAAGTACTAAAAGATACAAAATCTTTAAAGATTAAAGTTATGTTTAGATAATGAGAGTTTTTTAGATATTTTATAAATATTAATAAAAAATTAATAAAAATAATATTTGCGGATATCTCATAACATAAATCATATCTTGGCCAGGCTACCATATCATGTCCACATACCTCTCCTTCTAGGTGGCGCGCTCAACACAAATGGCGGCGCCTATAAGTTGCTGCTAAAGCTAAAATTGGTCACGTCCCATCAAAAATCAAGTTGCCATCCTTTTTGGGGATTTCTGATTTTACTTTAGATTTTTTTTTTTTATATTTTTTTTCCTTTTACAAATACAATATTTATAAATAAACTAATGTAGTTCTAATAAAATGGAAGTTTCCTACAGTTTTTTTAAATTCAACAAATACATTACGAAGAAAAAAACAAAAATTTGGAGTCAAAAGTTTGACTTCTATTCATTTTTCATCAAGAAAGACCGTCTGAAGTGATTTTAATATAATCTGATAAATAATCTATAAAACTATAGCTAGAAACCGTAGTAAAGGTGCTACATCTTGTTGGTCTGGACTAGTTGGAAAAAACTTTTACGCCAACTTTCACTTGATCCTTGATTAGAAAAAACGAGAACATAGAGTAGTAACCAAAAACACTATTAAATTGCCAGCGAAGGACCGTCATTGACGGTGGTGGCGGACATGTGCCACACTTGGAGTGGAATGGTAAGTCATATCTGGAAGATCTGATACCTCTAATTCCGACGGTGTCGCTCGTGGTGGCAGGAAGCTCTCCAAGACGCAGCGGCGCGTGAATCTCACGCTCGGCATATCCCACGCATGAGACGTACGCAATGCACTATTGGACGAATTTTTTCCGCCTTTTGGTAGATCGGCATTTGGAAATTGAGGCTGATGGTGGGGCACATGTCGGTTCTAGATTGCCAAAACATAGTAGATCAGCATGTTTCGATGTTAACGAGTTAAAACTAAAAGGCAAAATGAGAAGAAACAAAGCTAAATGGAAGCTGGCGAGGGGAGGAGGTGGGTGGAGCCAAAAACTCCAACCCCTGCCCTTGGTGAATGGAGGAGGCTACTGGATGAAGCAATGGAAGAGCTTTCGGCTGGAGAGAGCGCTTTCGGTCGGAGAGATAACTCCTTTTGGGCCTTTTGGTTGTTTTTTCTCTTCTTTTTCGTCTTATCAATATGCAAATTCAACTTCTCTATCTAGCATTTATTGCGAGGGAAAGGTAAAGAAGCTATTGAAGTACTGAAATTGAATAAGAAACTAGAAAGGAGTATAGAATTAAATGTATCCTAGCTTTTAATACAATTATCACTTTATTTTACGTGATATTTTCAAGAACATTTCTAACAACTACGTACTCACATTTCTCCATTCAAACCGTATAGAAATAATCTCTTGGTTTGCCGAGTTTTTTACATGCCAACAGAAAATGTAAGTCAGTATTTGTGTATGTATATAAAATAAGATTAATATTATTTACAGTTGTGGAGTTTGCAAGCGTAGTACTTCACAAATTGCCCTCAATTAATGCTACATATGTTCGAATTAGGGTTGTGCATATAATCCGATAACTTTGAGTCTAATTAAAATAACTCGACCCGACCTAACTTTTATTGGGTTCCATCTTTACGGATCTCCAACCCAACTAGTAGCGGGTCTGTGTTTTGGGTGTCAACCCGTCCAACTATAAAAACATACTTATCTTCAGTTGTTAAACCCTAGCTTCCCAAATCTGAATGAGAACCCTGCCTCCCATCTCCAGCTCGCCGATCAATTTGTAAGTGAGGTTGCCTTCATTGGACAAGGCGTCTGCGTAGGAGACTATTGCATGGCAGAGCTTATTCGGGTCGCAGTATACAGGTAGGATTGTAAGAGTAGGGTCTTGGTACGGGTTTTGCAGGCGAGCAAGGAGCATGGGATTGTAGAGTAGGAAGAAGACAGAAGTGGGTTGAATATGGAGTGGAAGTTTGGGTTTTCTTTGTAGTGAGGCTAAGAGAGTTCACTCCTCGTGTTGAGGACCATGGTAATGCTCTGTGGGGGTGAACCTATGATGAGTGAGACTGTTAGGGTCACATTGTGGTGGAAAGAGAGTTTGTTTGGAGGTTTTCGAGTAGAACCAGGTGAGAGTAGTGTCTAGGCTTTGAGGGGCAATATGATTGTTTCATGTGTTGTAGAAACAGAGTGCTGCTGCAGAAACAGAATGACTATTTTATGATGAACAACCGCAAAAGAGGGAGAAGCAACGAGTGGTGATCTTTTGCTGGCGGAGTTGGTGTTTTGATGATGGCGATGGTGATGTTGTTATTTCCTTTTTCTTCTCTTTATTCTCATCAATACCAAACGAAGTTGCATGCATGCACTTGAAGTTCTATATAAATCCATGTCATTTCCATACAGGCTAGCCTATCCCAGAGCAGTTGCAACAGCAAGCAAACTACATATAATTTTAGATACCCATAATATTCCCTTTTTAGTTTTTAGCACGGGAAACCAAAACACCAACTTCACCAACGAAAGAATAATGTCTCTTGTTGCTATGCCTTAAAAAGTTGTTGTCAAGGTTGAATCTGTGACATGCGGTGATGTGCAGTTGAAATCTATGTATGAGCGCTGTGACACGGACAAAGACGGCAGGCTTAGCCAGGTAGAGCTGCAAAAGGTTTTAGCAAAGCTGGGAGTTGAATTCCCTTGTTTGAGAGCTACATCAATACTTTGGCATGCTGATGAAAATGAAGATGGATACATCAACTTGAACGAGTTCGGCACGCTTGTGAAAATGAAGATTTGTATGGTATTGAATTTGAGGATGATTGTAGATTTGAGATTCATATCAGAGATTTTGTAAATCGATGTAAAGAAAGTAGATTTTTTTTTTTGTTGGATGGGTCGTACGGTTCGACCCAATTTTATTTTTGTTCAGGTTGGCTCAGGTCGGTTTGGTGCCATAAACAAGATCATTTGGGTCGGGTTAGGCACAAACCCGGTTGTACGAGGCCGGGTTGCAGGCCTAGTTCGAATCATTGAGCTGATCTGTCATCAAACACCATGACATAATACTTTGCCCACTAGCTTGATAATAACCTGTCCGCCTAGACTTCATTGTTTTTCTTCTTCTCTCTTCCTCTCTCATTTCTAGTTGAATTAATCTTTGCATCAGCCTACACATTACACACTATAATTTTTTTTTATTTGTTTCTCTATTAAATGTGTATTATATGGATGATGAATAAAAAAATATAAATGTTTCAAGAAGAATAAAATTAAAAAAAATTAAAAAAAATTAAAAAAAATTAAAAAACACATTGATATATGATGTGTAGGTTTATGCATAGCAATACTCTTTCTAGTCAGTCGTGATCACTGATATAGTTTTTCACTTCTTTTCTTTCTATCCACTCGGGTAGCCACCTAGTGTCGTGGAAGCATGCACCAACATTAATTGTGGCGCACGTACAATACGTCTCGATGTAACACATTAACGTGACGAAAATAGGGAACTACATTAGTCTTGTATAGATCCACGACTACTCCAAGCTTGTAGGTCTCAAATCTGATATGATCAAATATGAGAATAACCTTGCATGTCAAAGAGATTAGATCTTTTCATTGACCAATTAAAATATCTGATCTTGTCAAAGATCAAACCTACTACTTGAAGGCAATATGGCTCCAGACGGCGGGTTGGGCAGTCTGCCCACCCACTGGGTGTAGGCAGGGTCGGGTTAGAGATAGCTACAAATCCATTTAGAGCTGCTACTCATTAATTAAACCCATTTCTCATTCAAGATTGTGTAGTTGTTTATTATAGTAGATTTAACAAGTTATAATGGACAAGATCATTTTATTTTATTTTTTGGCTATACCCGATATGTTTAACATATTTATTATAATTTTAAAAAAATTAAAATACTAGTTATTTTTTAACATATAAAAGACTTCCATATTAATGATGTATTAAGTATATAAAAAACGAGACTTTTAAATAAATTTTTTTAATAGATAGATATCGTAATAGAAAATATATAAAACTTTATAAAATTACGCATGCAGTGTATTGAGATCCCTTCTATATTGGATCGTTCAATTTAAAACGGGGAAAATACAAAAATAAAAGCTAATGGAAGGTATGCAGTACCTAAAGATTTTGGTTGTGTTTAAATATTGAATTGAGTTAAGATGATAAAATATTGTTAGAATATTATTTTTATTTTGAAAACGTTGAATTATTTATTATATTTTGTATTAGTCTACCGAACAATGTAATTGTAAAAAAAAAGATGAAATATAAGATAAGATGAGATGAAATAATTTTATATTAAAATTAAAAAAATATATAATTAGAATATTATTTTTTAATAATATTATTATTTTATAATTTAAAAAATTAAATTATTTATTATATTTTATATAAAAAATTTTAAAAAATTATAATAACGAGAGAAATTGAGATGAAACACTTCTCGTCTAATCAAAGGGGCAGAAAAAATGGGAATATTTACAGGCGAGTAATCCGGACCGGTCACCCTGACATTGAATATTGGACAGGCGGAACACACATTCACATCAATATTCCAGCATAACCCCCATAATTCATTCCCCTACCTCTCCCTCCCTCCTTTTCCCGGCCCCTGCTTCTTCTAAGAAGACGACGCAGAGAGAGAGAGAGAGAGAGAGAGAGAGAGGCGCCACAAACCCACGAGTTCATGGCTGCTTCGCTGGTCGACGTGAACTACATTTCATAAAAACAAAACGAAAAGATAAAAACTTTAGTCTTGAAATATACCCCCACTTGTCTTTAAAGAAAATCCTTGCACAGTTCGATCCGAAAACCAAAGGAAACCGAGCAAGAGAAAAAAAAAATAGGGATAATAAAAGGATCAGAGATCACTTTCTTCTGCCCTACCTTACCCATCCCCAAAAATCCAGTTCAGCTTTTTCCTTCTTCTCAGATCTGTGTGCTCCTTTCGTTTTGTCCGAATGGGGATTTCGATGATTCGTCCCTCGGATATATGTACGCACGTTTTCTTACGTTAGCTCCTTTGTCAGGCACGGTTTATTGTCTTCTAGGTACGACCTCGTCTTAGTCCAGATCCGGAGATGCAAACGCTCACGATTCCAATCTCCGATACCGTTCAGAAAATACGATAGATTACCCATTTTGAGCTGAACCTTGTTTTCTTTTCTATCGAATATAACGCATCGGCATCGCGACGACGATGGCGACGATGGATTTAGATGATTTCCGGGAAGTTCTGGAGAGCTGTGGGGTTGACGTGTGGACGTTCATAGACACTGCCATAACGGTGGCGTCTTCGGACTACGGCGACGAGCTCAAGCACCGTAGGGACGGGATCGTGGAACGGCTTTACGCGGCGACCTCGCCGGGGCAGCCTCGGTGCCGAAACTGCGACGACGTAGACAACCTGCGGCCTAATAATCGTCGCGAGGCGAAGGCTCCGGCGGGGAAGGATAGTAGCGGCCACGAAGGGAAAGGAGGGTCACCGATGACGCCGCAGTCCGTAGAAGGCGAGGACGTCGGAGATTTGGATCCCTACGGTGGTTTGTTCGATGACGAGCAGACAAAAATTCTGGAAATTAAGGAGCACCTCGAAGATCCTGACCAGGTTTTTTTCCTTTCTTTCTAATAAGTGTTTCGTTTATATTTCAATTTTATCTTTCTGAGTTTGATTTTCTCTTTGGTTTGGATTCGCTTCCGTGAGTCAGTCTGATGATTCGTTGGTTGAATTGCTTCAAAGTCTAGCAGACATGGATATAACATTTCAGGCACTCAAGGTAAATTATTCTACCAATTTTCCTTGGTATTTTTAAATTAATCTCTTCGAATTATAACGTTTATCTAATATTTATTCATCTGGTGTTATTTTGAATTATAGGAGACTGATATAGGAAGGCATGTGAATCGATTGCGAAAGCATTCATCAAGCGATGTCCGGAGATTGGTGAAGCTATTAGTCAGGTTTTAAACGACCAAAATTTAAGAGAAATATGTACAAATGTTCTTTTTTTTTTCGTTTCTAATCTTTCGTTTTTTTTTTTTAATTGCACATGGTAGTGCAAGTATTGGAGAAAGTTGTTCAAGATTTATTGCGATGGTTTTGTTTTGGTCAGGAAGTGGAAGGATATTGTGGATGAATGGGTGAAGTTGAATCAACCTGGGGAACAGACTTCCTCTGCTCTAATGGGTAACATTTTACCCTTCACCTAGTTTTATTTAATTTTCCCTTCTGGGAAAAGATTTGGGGATCGTTGAAATGCAAATTGTGCTTTGCAAATTATGTTAAAAATGGTAATCGATGTTGTTGGCAGAGGATGGTGAATCGCCCCTGAGGAAAATTCCCCAAAATAGTCATCACCAGGTGGAAGAAACCATTTTTTACTTTCATTTCTAGCTAATTTACTTTGCCTGGGAAAAAGTACTGTTGTAATTTTCTGTCGTGTTTTAACTTTCTGATATTCTTTTCCTTTGTAGGTTCCTGATTTTGGATACTCTCCCAATCCACACAGTGAGTCGTAGAATCAGATTCAAAGTTCAACTTTTGGTCTTTGTTGTGTGTTCCTGATTGGATTTTGTTGTTCTGTCTTGCCTGAACAGATGGGAGTTCTGGGTCAGACAAGAATAACTCAGAATCAGAGCCTAAGCCGAAAGTGATTCCTCAGAAGGAAGCTCCTCTTAGACCAGCCCAATCCACAACTCTATCTGCATCTGCACATCAAAATGTATGGATACCAACTTAGAGTTTCTTGCTCTATGTTTGGTTGATGAAAAGTGGGAGATAGAGAATAATTTTTGGAAGCATTTATGCTTCCAGAATATGAGAAACCAAACTCAATTGTATCAAATGGTTTATTTTGGTTCAATTGAGTGGGAGGTGTAAGTTTTCTGATCATGCCCCATTAACAATATGGAGTTTTGAGATATACTCCTGCTATTCTCTTTCTGGCCAATCAAATGTATTATAAGAAGATTTAACTCAATTCAAATCACTTCATTGATTGATGCAGAGACAAAGGGAGCAAAAGGATTTTGACTCAGAAAGACTGGCTTCAGCAAGAAAACGGCTTCAAGAGAATTACAAAGAAGCTCAAAATGGTTTGATTATTGCCTTGTATAATTTTGCTGCATTTCATATTTTTTGTAGTTCCTATTTTTGGCTTATGCTGATGCTGTGACTGCTGTCTGTGCTTGTGTTCTACTTATTGTGAAGCCAAAAAGCAAAGAACGATTCAGGTGATGGACATCCATGAGATTCCAAAACCCAAGAATACCTTCTTTGCAAAGAACAGAGGTGGAGGTGGTGGTTCTCAAGGGAGGCGCTGGTGACTGGATATGGCATACTTGTATTTACAATGGAGTACCTGAGGCAGAGGCCAGGAAGTTCCAAAACTGGTGTTGGTCTCTCTTCTGTTTTTTGAACTTAAAGAAACAAAAGCGAGAACACTTTTCTTCAATTACTTAATCCATGACAAAAGAACAAATTGCATGTTTGGGAAGTAGAAAACACAGAGCACGAGACTTACATTGAAATGGTGTGAACAGAGTGAAAAATAAAGCAGCTTTGGTGATGTTCATGTGGTGTGGTACAGTGATGCCAATCTTGTGAGCCAATTGCCCTCTAAAAGTTATGGTGGTGGGGCTGCTGGCCTTGTTAATGGCGGTTTGTGTTGGAAGTGCTTTTTCATCAATTATCCTCTTTAGTATCCAAGTTAGAAAATAAGGCACTGTTTGAATTCAGAAAGAATTTTATCTCATTTTGTCATTACAATTTTATCAAATTTCTAATATAAAATATAATGAACAATTAAAATTTTTCAAATCTCAATTAAAATTTTTTAAATTCTAAAATAATAATAACATTAAAAAATTATATTCTAACAATATTTTTATTTAACTTTAAATTAAAATCATCTCATCTTCAGCCAAATCATTATATAAAAATGAAGCTTCCGAGAAATTTAAATTTAAAATTCAAAATGAAAACAAGTCCGTTTCTAAGCGGTCCAATTGTTTATGTCTAATAAATAACCCTCCCATAAGAAGCAACTATGTCACAATTTACATCAAATGTAAAACAGTTGCAGCTACACAAGATTAGCCCTACTCCTTTTAGAACCTCTCCGTCCCTATCGTTTGAATCCCACTTTCACTGTCCTGCCCCTTTCGAAATTCATCTCACCGAGACACAAGCATCTCTTCCGTCTGTTTGCACCACCGTTACAACTCATCTTACCTGACCCATAGCCATCTCTTCCATCAGAATCTCTGCCATCTCTTCCTTTGAAATCTCACCGAGACTCTGTTCATGGTTGAGAATATTTATCTTGGTGTTGCTCAGGTATTGTCCAAATCATGATATTCGACTTCTCATATAATATCATTTGAAATGTGGTAAAAAAAAAAACATACTTGATTCTTGCATTTTCAATTTTTGAAGGCCGTGCGATTTTGTGCGGGTCTATTTGATTTTTGATTATTAGCAGTGGCTACAACCCTTGGAACTATTGGCTCTGGAACAAGGACAACATGACTAATCCGCTTGCTGTTTTAGTTTCTTATCTAGCTTGTAAGATCCACAAATATTTACGCAATAGTCAGAGAGCAAAAGAGGGGAAATCCAGCAAGAATTAGTGAACTTAATCACAGACCAAACATACGAGTTAGAATGCTCATTCAAAAATGCAACCTGCTTTTGTGCAAAGTTGATTACAGAACATTAAAATTGAGAAAGAAAAGAAACTTTTATATAAAATTTATAATATTTTGATCATCTCTTCTAATTTTAAAAAATAATGTGTGAATTTGGCTGCTGCTTCTTTTTCTATGTGAATTTGGCTAATTGTAATGGCTATCAAAGTCACTTTCTCTTTAAAAAAGAAAAAGAAAAACAATATAGACGGGATAGTCAAAGAGAGCACCGTCGCGAGGGGGGTGGTATTCGCGAGAGGGGTCTCTAGATGAAAACAAAGATAAAAGGCGAAGCCAATTATCGGGTGAGGTGCGGTCACATGAAAATAAAGATGAAATGCATACATGTCTAAATATTATTGGTGGACTGTTTTTAGAGACTTATAAGTCCAACCGGTCAGAAGTTTTCTCAAATGAAAAAGGACTGCTGGGCTTGGGTTGGGATGGTTGAAAATTGAATCACGTGGAAATTAACGTCTTTATTTTCAGGCTTTGATCTCTTAGCATTTTACGTGGAAGACGAACCGATTAAACTTCAAAAATACATAAATAAAATTGTAGGGCATATTTAAAATATAAATGAAGCGATACTTTTATCTATCATGAAATAAGTGTTTTTCACGTGACAACGGATGTCCATTTGGCAGGGTGCTAATCACACCTCTGGGGATGTTAACTTTTATTAAGGAATAGAAACAGTAAACAATTAGGCTTCATGCATGACAAAACAAGTTTAGAGTATACAACAAAAGAAATTTAATCATCCACGTTCAATACTTGAACAGGGATATATATATATTTTTTTATCACAGATTTTGCTTATAAAACACCAAGTTTCGAGTAGGATGCCATAGAAATAGTGAGATGAACATTGCTTCGCAATGGATGCAATCCAAATTGCTAATCAGCATGAAATATAAATATAATATTAGCATGTTCTGTGCCTTGGTAATGATATACTTTCTCTAATATCGCTGTCACCCCTAACCATCAGTTGGATTTAAGCCAAAACATACATTTCTTGGTAGTGCCAATGATCTCGTATCCCTCTGAGGCTCTAACCTCAATACAATAATTTTTTTTCCTTTAAAAAAAAATCTGCAAAACATGAATGATGCATGATTATAGCTCATTACCACCTGTTTCTAATAAAGCTTTCTCACTAGCCGGAAGTCCCATTTCCAGCATTCAACCTCAGAACCCCGGATGCATCACATCTTGTTTTTGAACCCTTCACCCCTGCACCCTTGATTCACCTGATTTCTTCAGGCTACCCAATCTTCCATCAATCAGCTTGTCCTTGTTAACCTCAACTGGGTCAGCAACAAATGAAAAAGTCTTTTGAAATCTTTGCCTCCGTACAGAGTTTCCTGTACAAGTCTCACTGCTGGTTCCAATAGCGGATGAACCAGATGGCTTTGAACCGTTTGTTGAACAATCAAGCATGCAATCAACATTTTCTAACTCGTTCTTTCTATTGTCACCTTCCTTAGTGCTGTACCAGGAATCTAGAATTCGCACTAGGGAGCTATCTTCCTCGTTCATTCTTTTCCCATGCCTTTCACGTCCAGCTAATAAAGAGGTCACCCCTTCTGAATCAGAAAAGTCATCATCAGAGGTGGAAGGTTCATAATCAGGATATTTTTGCCTCTCTGTTTGTTCTATAGTTTTCTTCCTTGACACTGATTCCATTTCATTTTTTGTAGAACTTGTATCAGCAACAGGCCCTAATTCTTCACATGGAGAGTCAAAATCATCATTCTTCTTTGTTGAATCAGACAATTCACTATCTGAATTAGCAACTGAATGACTAGCACTATTTTCTTGACTATCAGGAAGGGCAATTTCTAGGCCTGAACTACTTGAGGCTTCACTAGAGGGAAAAATATCAGTGGAGACTATTTTCAACCCAGGCATTATCTGTAACAGGGATACCAACGTTTGATGCCCAAGCTTCTGTAAATCAAGAGGATAACCATGCCTCTCAAGGAAAGTTTTTCTGAAGGAGCCCATATTAAACCCATTTGGATAATTCTTTAATATCTCATTCACGAGCTTCTGACAATCAGCTAATACATCACTTCTAGATCTGACTGAAGGTTTCTTGTCTCTCTGTTTGCCATCATCAGAGATGGAAGGTTCATAATCAGGATATTTTTGCCTCTCTGTTTGTTCTATAGTTTTCTTCCTTGACACTGATTCCATTTCATTTTTTGTAGAACTTGTATCAGCAACAGGCCCTACTTCTACACATGGAGAGTCAAAATCATCATTCTTCTTTGTTGAATCAGACAATTCACTATCTGAATTAGCAACTGAATGACTAGCACTATTTTCTTGACTATCAGGAAGGGCAATTTCTAGGCCTGAACTACTTGAGGCTTCACTAGAGGGAAAAATATCAGTGGAGACTATTTTCACCCCAGGCATTATCTGTAACAGGGATACCAACCTTTGATGCCCAAGCTTCTGTAAATCAAGAGGATAACCAAGCCTCTCAAGGAAAGTTTTTCTGAAGGAGCCCATATTAAACCCATTTGCATAATTCTTTAATATCTCATTCACAAGCTTCTGACAATCAGCTAATATATCACTTGTAGATCTGACTGAAGGTTTCTTGTGAACAGCAGGTGGAGAAACTCCAGTATGAGGAATATTTTTATATTTTCTTTCTCCATGTTCTGGTGACTGTAATGTTGTGCCCAGAAAGATAGAGATCAACCCATTTGAACTGCGAGCTTGAACCAAAGAGCTCTTTCCAACAGGCCAATTGAGTTTGAAAGGTGATGTCTGAGAGGGGTGTTCTTCCATCCATTTCATTTCTGATATTAATAAATCTACCAAATGGAGGATGTCACTTTCACTCAGAGATCTAAGAGCTGGAGGCCCTTCCTTTTGCAGATTTTGTGCCATCTGTTCCCTGAAAAGAATCACATATAGCAGGATAATATTAGCATATGCTTCTGATTCCAAGTGCGAAGTTTAAGAAAATCACCCAGCTTAAACATCAGCAAAAGTTGTCAGATCACAGCAATAAAGGCATCAACAGGGTTAGAGAGCTTTCAGGTTTAAATTTTTTTTTTCTTTTAATGACGTGGAACTTTACCAATGTAGGGACCTTTGGACCCACCCCTAAAATCCTGGTACAAGATCACATCTGCCAGAACCGTATATCAGGTAATTTGGGGGAACCCCTAGTGTGGAAACAAACCCAAGATTTCTTAGTCTACAACTCATCCCAAGCCCACCTTTTGACCATTAGGCTGCAGCCTGACGGGTATATTAATCAGTTAATATTTACATTTGCATCATGAAGTGGAAGAACTGCAGAAAAGTTGTAGAAGTTCTCTTGATAAAAAGCCAGAAAATGATCAATGAAAACTCTCCCAACCTTGTGGTACTCAGAATGGAGTTATAAGCCTTCTGCAAAATTTCATTCCATCTAATGTAGTTCAATACAAAACATGTGTATGCAGGATTTGAAGTAGTTCCTCCCCATGATAAATTCTGATGACAAAAAGCAAAAATAAAAATAAAAATTATTAAGAGATGTTTGGATAGTGAGCTGAGATGAGATGGTTTTAGATGAAAGTTGAAAATTGAATAAAATATTGTTATAATATTATTTTTTATTATTATTATTGTTTTGGGATTTAAAAAAGTTGAATTGTTTATTATATTTTGTGTGAGAATTTGAAAAAGTTGTAATGATGAGATGAGATGAGATGGATTGAGAGTGTTTCTCAATCCAAACGACTCAGAAAAAAACCTATCCGACAAGTTTCCAACCACTAAACTTGAAATCTATGCTTAAAAAAAAATCGAAAAGCCATAGCAGAAAATAAGTTGCAAATAATTCCCAGAGAACCCAGTATCTGATATGTTTAGTCAGATATGTGTACTACAATTTGAGATACTCCATTTTTTCTTCTCGCTGATAGTTGATATTACATCAATGATAAGAAAATAAGGAACAGAACCAAGTATTTACACTACACAAGAACATAAGCCGGATAAAAGGATATCATCAGCAGCATCAGAAAGAAAACAGCGTTAAAGATAGAACATAAAAAAATGCATAAAACCTGGTCCTTGACTGGGAGACAATAATTGAACCATTGACTGTGCGCAGAAAATATTCCATGTCATTCCAAAAAGAATCCATAGAAAATAAGCTATGCTTTTCAGAACGACTATTTATCTGCTCCAGTTTATCTCTGGGTTGATCATTTAATATATCAGAAACTGTAGCAGTTTTGTTGTCTATAGTCGACCCAATATTGGCAGAAGAATATGGCACCCGACATATTGGCTTAGCATCTAGGCTTGTTGAGTTCACACATTTGTCCTCAACTTTTGCCATTTTTGAGCCATTAACAGTGGAACCATATTCAGCAGTTTCATGCCCTTTTTTCTCAGACATAACAACAGAAGTAGAGACATTTTTCTGGAATGCTTTGACTTTTATTCATGGGACCATCATCAATTCTGCCAAAACATTTTTTCCAAACTCTCTTTAAAAAACCCACTGCAGATGCAGAATCTTGTTCCACCACTGGAGGCAAATGATGGTTCTCACCTGTTCAACACCCTTCTCCTCATGTGGAGACTGCTGTTGCACCTCCTCAACGTTTAATTCAGGGGATGAAGGCACTGCTGACTTCTCATCCATCAACCCTGTAACAGATCTGCCAAGTGCAGAAGGTTCTTGAATTTTTTTAGGAGGCCCCTTCACATTTGACTCAGGGGATGGAGACAATGATGGCTTCCCATTTACACCTCCAGCAACAGATCCCAGCTCAACATTTGACTTTGAAGTTGTAGAGAAATCCTGGACTCCGTTATCACTTGCGGGTTCTGCGAACAAGGCTGGATTGGACTGAAATGGTTCAGGGGTTTCAGAGGTGATACCATGTACAACAAATTGACCATCACATTCAGGCTGAAGCGTTAAAATGTGTGGCATTGATAGAAGTAAGAGGGAAAACTTTTTATACCCATAAAAGTCTCTGTCTATGTTCAAAGTATTTCCCAACTTAAAACGAAGTTCTGTAATGGAAATTCCTTCAGGATGACGATTCAATATACAGCGAATCAGCTTTGTCATTATGTCTGGAACAGGACGAGGCTTAGAATCTGGACTAGGTTCAGGCAAGTGCTCAGCTCGTGAGGTTGGTTGCTAAGTAACTGAGAAGGGATCTTCAAGAGGCACCTTAGAGTGGCCATACCAAGAACCATAGGGACCATCTGGGGGTTGATTAATATGCTTCCCAGTCGGGGTTTCCCCTCTAATCAAGGAAGGCCAATGCCACATGATACTTGCAGCACTACAAAGAACACGAGGTGTGCTTTCAGGACTTGCAAGCAATATATTGTAGTTGTTCATTCTTAACCTGTGTAAAATGCTAGCAAAGTCCCTGTCACCAGAAATTAAAAAGAGATGCGCTGGTGGAGGATTTTGAGAAACCCAATACATAAGATCTACAAGAAGAGACCTATCAGCGCTGTTCTTCCCACCTGCAACCAAGTATATAATGATATCCACAAAACGTTAAAATTGAACTGAAACATATGATCAAACGACAGTATATCATCTGCTCATCTACTAAACAATGTACATGAAATGTTAAAACTTAACTGAGAGAAAAGATACGGAAACAACAATCAGTTGTAAGGAAAATTGAATGATTTGAATATATGTAAACTTTTCAATTGTCGACTAGAAGAAATGAGTGTGTAATTACAGAGTGCTAAATATATTATACCGCTATAATATAACAGTAAGTGATGTATTGAATATCATTCAGATTTTAAGATCCAACATACACATTGATGTTTGTGAATATTCATGTTCATGGTGAAGTCTCCATGTCCAGATAAATATAGAGAAAAGTGAAGGGAAAAATGAAGTTCATTTTAGTTTGTGGTGGTTTGGATTTAGAGATGAGTTCAAATGGTTTGTGAATAGTAGAATAAAATATTTTTAGAATATTATTTTTTAATATTATTATTGTTTTGAGATTTGAAAAAGTCAAATTGTTTATTATATTTTGTGTGGGAATTTGGAAAAGTTGTTTTAGGATTTGAAAAAGTTCAATTGTTTATTATATTTTGTGTGGGATTTTGGGAAAGTTGTAATGATGAAGATGAGATGAGTTGGGTTTCAATTCTTCTATATACAACCGCCTCTTGTGCAACCGATGCAACCGGCGCTCCTTTTGATGAAATCTTTTTTTTTCCACCCCAAACGGACGTCACGTGAATTCTAAGATAAGAAACGTGCAAACAAAAAAGAGTCCGGCCCAAGTCAACTCCTTCACGAAGCTTCGTCTACCTGCAGTAATCAAACAAGAAATAACCCATCTAAAATGACAACGTCATTGACGGTGAAATTCTTCCATGCTCATCATAAAATGAAAAAATATATAGATTGATGCTTGCAAGGCCATATAACACAACGAGCACGAATACTCCTAACGCTAAACAGTTTGGATTTCGGAAACTTTTGATCATTAAAACCTCCGGATGTATGTTGGTTCCCATACCTTCTTCTTCAACTCTTAGCTTCTTTGTGTTCCAGTCCATATAAAGCCATTGAGAGATTTATTATAATGGAAAAAGAATGGAAATAATTAAAAATTCAGACCCAATCTAAAATCATTCAATGATAAGAACTCCATCTCCTAAGAAATCTAAGAGGAAGATAACCGTACCAGTCCAACGTCGTAATCTAAACAACTATCAGATCCACATCATACACCCCAACATCTATTAAGATCCAAATAGAAAGAAGCAAACGGTCAAAACCAAATTCGGAATTTCGGTACCTTCTTATCGAGGAAAACAAGGAGATCATCAGGCACACACCAACGTGTGAATCGCCGCCATCCTCACGAACCCTAAGTGCTTCAGGTGCTGATTTCTCGGTCGGTCTACATTTCCTGCTGTGACGATCAACAATAACAATAGCATCAGATATCAAGCAAAGAAATGTACAAGATTTTGAATTAAATACATATGAAATGATAAAAAGAAAAGATGTGGAATTTTCCAAGGAAGAAGGAGGAGCTTACAGAGGCTATTGCTTGGGAATCTAGAGAGATTTCCTTTGCGTTTGCTCACAGAAGATTCTCGTGCACGAGTCGTAATTGATCAACATTAAAAAAATAAAATTTCTCATCAAAAAGAGCGCCGGTTGCACCGGTTGTACAGGAGGCGGTTGTAAGTAGAGTTTTTCGTTGGGTTTATTATATTTTGTGTGAGAATTTAGAAAAGTTGTAATGATGAAGATGAGATGAGTTGAGGATGTTTATGAATTCAAATGAGGAGAGAAAAAAAAATCCTGAGAACATCATGCTCTCATTCAAATCTTATCTTTTGATAAGTATTAACAAATGCTGCTTAAAATTCTGAAGGAAACTTAGCTCCCAATCGGGGCAGCAACAAAACCTTCAACAATTTGCCTCTGAAGAGAAAACCTTAAGACTCATTATATGTTTGTTCATTCTTCAACGGTTTCACAAACACTTCTACAGTACCCACAGGAGTGTTGGCGTGACAGAATTGACGGAAGCCAAGTAGTGTCGACACAAGTTTGTTGATGACTTTATCGCCATATGGATAAATCTGGAACTCTCCTGTGAGCAAGAGTTCTTTGAAGCGCAACAACTTAAGATGTGCATCCATTGCTTCAGATATGAGTTGTCTCACATCTTGGCTTCTCAAACAATCAATACTTTTGAAGAACTATGTTCAAAAGCAATGACCTGGAAGCCCAGATTTTTAGAAAGAAAGGGAAGAAGGAAGAGGGTAAGGCTGGAACGTCTGCTAAGATTGCAATGGTGGAAACAAACAAAGCCAATGAAGCACATGTATTGCTGAAACTGAAAGCGCAGGCAAAAGGAAAAGAAAAGGAAAAAGTTGAATAAAATTATTATAAAATTAAAATATTGTTAGAATATTATTTTTGTTTTGAAATTTGAAAAAGTTGAATTATTTTTTGTGTTTTGTTTGGAAGTTTTATTTTTTATGAGTAAGAAAAATTATTAATCCTCATAATTATGCAAAGCCCAAGTACAGAGTATACAACAGAAATATACCTAATTACAGCCTACTAGCAGAGAAAGAAGCATACAAGTCATTAAATTTGTTTGGAAGTTTGGGAAAGTTATAATGATTAGGTAATGATAGATGAAAACGTTGAAGATTTGAAATTGAGAAGTGACTATGCTTCAGTGGTGTTTGGATGTTGAGATGAGATTAGACCATCTCGACATCCAAACGGGACCTAAACCTTTGAAAAAAATCTATTGGTTTTTTGTTCAGTCGGTGAACTACTATTTCATGCAACCTTGATAAGACAAATCTTAAAAGCATATACTGCTCAATCAAGTTTTACGAATTTGGAAATTGCAACCCTCTGCCTCACAAACAAA
>QEOT01006642.1:0-15611 GCA_003123785.1 Pterocarya stenoptera
AAATTGTAATTCTCCTCAAATATTGGTTTGGTACATGCTTGAAATATAGGATTGGAAGCCAATGTTGCACTTCTATTTCACACCACAGAATGAAAGGACAGGAACATGAGACATGTAATGTAATTCATAATGTAGTATTCGGATCCAATAAAGTTTAACAAGGGCGATTACTATATATAGTCCGTTTCTTTGCTCATTAGGACACTACGCGATTAACAAGAAAAATACAATATCTAGTGATGGATTTTCGATTATTTGGATGCCTCCCTAAATTAGCATCAATATGCATGTACGGAAATTGAAACTTTGGTATAAAGCAATCCAAGATCAATAGACCTTCAAGATACCCTATGTTATTGCAGTTTTTGACCCCTTAACAAGGTATTGGAATTCTCCTGTCTTCTTCACCTGTAATACGGTTCATCCAGCTTGTTGGGCCAACTAAAATCACTCCGAAGAGCAAGTTAGTCCTCTTGAAAGCTTGAGAGAAGAGAACAATAAATACTCTTAAGAAAAAGTCATCAGCCTTTCGCTTGGGGTCTGGTGATATTTATAGGTGATCAAATGGTTGCATGGATCTGGAATAGTAGTTCTTTGCGACACATAATATTGAAGGAAGACATTAAATCTCTCTCTATTTCTATAGGGGATGGGTAGGCTACCTTGTTCAACCATAAAGTGACATTTTTCAGAATTTAACACAAGGTTAGTTACTATGCATATTTGAAGAACAAGTGTAAGGTTATGCAAACAATTATCAAAGGAGTCTCCATAAATTGTGAAATCATCCATAACGACTTCTATGATACGCTCAATATAATCTAAAAATATGCTAACCATTCACCTTTGGAAAGTGGCTGGGGCGTTGTAAAGGCCGAAAGGCATGCGACGATATGCAAAAGTGCCAAATGGGCATGTAAAAGTCATCTTTTCTTGATCCTCCAGAGCAATTGCAATCTGAAAATAACTTGAATAACCATCAATGAAACAATAGTAAGAATGACCAGCTAACCTTTCGAGCATTTGATCAATAAAAGGTAAAGGGAAGTGGTCCTTGCGAGTTATAGCATTTAATTTTCTATAATCTATACAAACCCACCACCCATTCTGAACACGGGTAGGAACTAACTCATCATTCTGATTTTTCACAACAATTATTCCTTTCTTTTTAGGAACCATTTGAACCGGGCTAACCCAATTGCTATCCAAAATAGGATAAATCACTCCAACTTCAAGAAGTTTGAGGATCTCCTTCTTCACTACGTCCATCATGGGTGGGTTCAATCTTCTTTGTGGTTAACAGGAAGGTTTTGCTCCCTTTTAAAGTAGGATACGATGCATGCATGTAGATGGACTAATTCCTTTAATATATGCAATTTTCCAACCAATAGCCTTCTTATGCTCCTTAAGGACCTGCACAAGCTTTTCTTCTTGCGGTGCACTAAGTTTACAGGAGATGATCACTGGTAATGTTCCTCTGTCTCCAAGGAACACGTACTTGAGGTAACTAGGGAGAGGCTTCAAATTTGGAATGGGGGCCTGTAAAACAGAGGGTAAATGCCTCTCGTTAGAAATTGGTAACGCAATAGAAGGAACGTTGCGTGATTGCTGTAACTTTGAAAAATCATTCAACGCTGCAACAGTTTTCTGCAAATCAGTACTCAAGGCTAACTCCTCATTCTCTTTCTCAAGATGCTTACTAATGGCAACTTCCGATCCATCTTTGTCATCAAGTTCAAAAACTTCATGTGCTAAAGAATCAATCACATCAATAGAACAAACAGGATTATCATCACCAGGATATTTCATAGCATTATAAATATTAAACTTAACAATTTCACCATCAAATTCCATGATAAGTGTGCCATTATGAACATCTATCTTGGTCTTGGATGTCTTTAAGAATGGTCTTCCTAACAAAATAGGAGTAGTTTAATCACCATTTTCCATATCAAACACATAGAAATCAGCAAGAAAAACCAAATAATTAATTTGTACAAGAACATCCTCAACTACACCCACAGGATAGGCATTAGATCTATTAGCCAATTGAAGCACAACACCAGTTTTATTCAAAGGTCCAAGTTTCAAAGAAGCATATATAGAATATGGCATGACATTAATAGAAGATCCTAAATCTATCATGGCCTTCTCAAATCATAGTGTTACCTGTCGTACAAGGGATAGTAAACATACCTAGATCTTTGCACTTCACAGGGAGTTTTCTTTGAATAACTGCACAAACATTCTCCCCTACTCTCATCTTCTCACATCCTTTAAGTTTATGTTATCTCTTAATTTTACACAGTTCTTTCAAGAATTTAGCATAACGAGGTACTTGTTTAACAGCATTTAAAAGTGAAACATCTACGAAAAGTCTCATATAAATTTTATTTTGCTCATCTTTTCTAGATTCTGCTAAAGCCGGAGGAAAATGAGGTACTGGTTTATAATCAGAAAGAGGTGAAAACTTACGCTTAGGTACGTCATCGTCTTGGGAACGTTCTTGTCTACAACAATGTTTTTCTTATTTTCTTGCTTCGAAGATGCAGATGCTGCCTTTACTGGAATCTCAACCTCTTTACCACTTCTCAAAATAATTGCATTAGCATTTTCTCTTAGATTTACTACTGTTTGAGAGGGTAATTTCCCCAAACTTTGCGCCTCTAGC
Source organism: Pterocarya stenoptera (assembly GCA_003123785.1). Taxonomy (NCBI): domain Eukaryota; kingdom Viridiplantae; phylum Streptophyta; class Magnoliopsida; order Fagales; family Juglandaceae; genus Pterocarya; species Pterocarya stenoptera. Next base: position 2,672 of record QEOT01006642.1, read on the forward strand.
TAACTAATTGTAGTTGCTATCTAACCCATATGATTGTCCAAACTTTGAATACTGGCCCTCATCTCCTGTTGAAATTGCAAAGTATTAGTGGCAAGAGACTTAACAATATCTTCTAAAAACATACCAGAATTAGAAGTTTGGCTCGGTTGTTGTGGTGTGGCTGTTTATATTGCTAGCAACTTGGGTGGTTTTGAGTCGTGGGCTAATTTACTTGTAGATTCTCATAGCTAAGATTAGGGTGATCCCTCCATCCTGGATTATACGTGTTCAAATACAGATCATACTTCCTTTGCAGTTATCCAGGAAAACCACCCGCCGCATTCACTTGCTCAATGGGCTCCTCTTGAAGAGTTGGGCACATATCGGTTGGATGCCCTATTACTGAACAAATCCCACAAGCCTTCACCGTTTACATATTACCTACAGTCATTTGACGAACAAGAGAAGTTAGACTTGCAATTTGTTGTTCAAGGGAGGAAATATTTACCTCATTAACATGCTTAGATGGAAGGTCAAGCCTAGTGCCAAATTGTTGAGAATTGGCCGCCATATTTGCAATCAAGTTTCTCGCGGTCTCGAGAGTTTTATCCACCAAAACTCTTCCACTAGCAGCATCAATCATGCTTCTATCAGTGGTTAGAAGGCCCTCATAGAAATACTGGATAAGTAGCTGCTCACTAATATGATGATGGGGGCAACTTATACACATAATTTCTTAAAACATTCCCAGTATTCGTGTAGGGACTCTCTGTTGTGCTGTCTTACACCACAAATTTCTTTTCAAATGTTGGCCGCCCTTGAACCTGAGAAATATTTCTCCAAAAACAACCTCTTCATCTCATTCCATGTGGTAATACTCTCGGATGGTAGATAATAGAGCCAATCCTTAGCCGATTCCTTCAAAGAAAATGGAAAGGCTCTGAATTTAATTTGTTTTTTAGTCACCCCTGTGGGTTTCATACTCATGCATACCACATGAAAATCTTTTAAATGCTTGTAAGGATTTTCACCTACAAGGCCATAAAAAGTGGGCAAGAGATGTACTAGTCCAGATTTTAATTCAAAAGTAGTAGTAGCATCTTAAGTAGGGAACGTTATGCATAAAGGTTGTTGTTTCAAATCAAGGGCGACAAGTTCTTTCAAAGTTCGATTTCCAGCCATGACTTACTCCTTTTCTAAATCAGAATTGCTAGCAAATAAGGAATCAAGAGCCAAATCATTTTCTTCAGAATTTCTCCAAGCTTCCCTCTTTAACCTGTGCAAAGTTCTCTCTATTTCTGGATTGTATTGAAAATCACCTTGATTAGAAGATCGAGTTACAATCATAAACAATCAAGGAAACTCTAATCAACCATGAAAAATAAATTAGGAAAAGTCTAGAGTAATGAAAATAAATGAAAATAAATAAAAATAACTATCGAAAACTAACGATTTTTTTTCAAAAATTTCAAGAACGAATTAAGGATCACAAGAAACACAAAAATTAACTAGAATCACTCCCCGACAATGAAGCTAAAATTTGGTGTGCTGTCGCAACCAACCAAAATAAAACCTATACTCCTAAAAATACATGTAGTGGTGCAAGTAAGGATCGTTACCACGGAGAGTATTTAGGCTAATTTTGTTCAATGTGAACAAGGATTTGGGAGGGGTTTGAGTATAACAAAAACAATTTTTACAAGAACAACTAAGGAACAATTCAAATTAAAGTATCGAAATCAATTAAAGGAACAAATCTTGGTCTAAGTCAACATCCACCATCGAAATCTTACAACTGATCATCGATGCAAGTATATATTAATTCATACTTTGAATATTCACTGTTGGAACTATTTTCCTATATCTCCTTAGTCACAGTTAATTAGAAAACAAGCGATCTAATTAACCTTAACTACTAAACAATCCAAGACAAACGCTAAAAGTTTAATCTAGTAGCAGTATTAAGAATTAGATGGATTGATGAAGCTAAACAACACAAACACAAGCGGTTGTATTTAATTTCTTCGAGCATTCTTCCTAATATCTAATAATTTTTGACGTAGCAAATCATTAAATCTTAGTTGCTTCACAAATTAGAGAGATCAAACTATTACGGATTTGATATCTAACCTAACAGTAGATTGCAACGAATAATAAACTAGTAGGCCTCCTAGTAATTAAACAAGATAATCATGAAAATAGGCATAGAAAAACATCCGATACTCAAAGCATAAATTGAAAAATAAAAAAAATTTAGATCTCATAGTTTTATTGATTCTGAGGCTTCCGTTTCTTTCGACCAATTACGAAAGTTTAGCTGCATAGGGACATGATGAAAACTCAAAGGAGAATTTAGAGAAAAGGGGAGAGAGATGCACGTAGTCTGATGATTCCTCCATTTTTTACATGTTCATGCCCTATATTAGAAGCCTACAAAATCTCCTAAAAATATTATAAATATTATCCTAAAATAACAATAACCAAATCTAACTAATTAAAGAAAATATTACAAATAAAATAAAGTCCTAGTATAACTAGGAAAGTGGTGTTTTTAGCTGGAACTTTCGTGCACCAGATCTGAAAACTTTTACAGATAAACCGCGTCAGATTCGCAGATTAGAATTGAATGCTAAGGAATGTTCCAGAACGTCAATAGTGTAGGTGCAACAATTTCAATCCCGATTTCGACCTTGATGCAGCCAGTATATCTTAAAACTCAAAACATGAAAGTTGTAAAGCTCTTTCTTGGTGTGCCATAGCATCTTGAATCATCTCCATCGAAGCTTGGATGAGAGAGTTATGCCTAGATTACTTACAAAGCAATATTCAAATTGTCCAAAATCGCCCAATTGGCTTTGTTTTTCATTTAACGCCTCCATTTGCATCCTAAATCAAAATAACAGAATAATGAGAACATTTAGCCACCAAATAAGTATAAAAGACTAAACATTAAGGGAGAAAAATATGACATTTTGCATTCTCATCAATTGGTGCAAAGTTAAAGTATTGGAGGTCAGTCATAAGAGTATCCCAACAGAGGCAGAAGGATTTTGTTGGGTCATTTGCTATGGTTGTGCTAAAATGAAACAAAGAATTTGATCATACATGTCTCTGGTAGTCAAAAATTTAGAGTGGATGTTTGGAGTACTACGATCAATTGTAATTGGTTAAAAGAGTGGATTTTGGCTCTTATTATGCTATCATTCGGGTTATAGATTTTTGTTAGGTTGGTTTTGTATTAGTATTGGTTTTTAATGTTAGTAACGTTTTCTGGATTAGGTCATGATATTGGTTCTGTTCGAGTTCAAAGCTTACCTAGTGTATTGCAAAAGTCAGGTAAGTGATGTTCCTATGCTAGCGTTTGCCTAAAACTGACTGGGGTTGATTTTTTGAAAACCTGCAAATTTTGTTATTAAAATAGCCTCGATTATTTTCTACACTAATCTATGTTATGAACTTTAAGATCAGACATTTTATCATAATTGGTGTAGATATGAGCAATTTTTGTACTTAGTTTCTTTATTGCATAAAATATAGATATGAAGTTTAAAATATATGATTCAATTATACAATATTTATTTGCTATGTACTATGATATGATATGGCATTTGAAAAACTCTAAGGCATAAGATTCTCTTTTGCTTTGGTAATGGCGCTGCCACAAGTTATAGTAGTGGCCTCCGACTCTAACATGGGTAATAATAATGGCCTCCATCCTTGCCATGGGTTATTGTAGTGGTTTGTGTTATGAGTGCAATCGCTTTGGTGATATGGTGATTTATGTTATGCATGGCGATCCGCAGAATACACAACCTTGCCACGGGATAGACATGGTCTATGTTTTGACTACATCACTTGGGTGACAAAATAGTGATTTATGTTCTATTCGACTAACTGCAGACATATACAACCCTACCGTAGGGTAAATATGGCCTCTGCTTCAGCTTATAATGTTTAGTTATACTTGTGCCCAAGGTCTTTTGTATATCTTATTATTGTAATAAATGTTCTTAACTATCGCTTTGTTATTTTGATATTCTATTTCTCTATATTATGTAATTGACTCATGTTTACACACTAATATATGTTCGCTGCTTATTTAGTTGTTGATAGCTCACTCAATTATCTCCATTATTTTTCAAATGATTTGGATGTTTTAATTGGGAATAAAAAATAGAAAGCATGTGCGAGATTAGTTTAGCACAGTAGAATAAGTGCCAAAGGTTACAAGAGTCTATAAGAGGATTTTATTCAAGAAACTTGTAATTTTCTTTTGAGTATTATTTTGGGATATTGATGTTGTTATTGAAACTTTGTGGAGGTCTTAGTTAATTATGTTGGAGCAGTAGTTCATTGATGTTTTTGTAGAGTAACTTATATTTTGATTTGAACCAATAAGTTTTATTTATTATTGAGATTTGGAGTTTATACTTAAATTATGGAATGTGATTTTAAGTGATAGGATCTAACTACATGACCTTTCAGGTATGGGGCGTTATACAAAGACACATGGTGTAGAGTAAGTTTAGGTATATAGACACAATGTAAGAGGTCAATAATATTTTTTTTTCTTGACACAAATAAGGACCTATGGAGTTGCAATTGGATTGCACATCAAGAAAGAATTTGAAGGGTCCAAGGTCTTTAAAAGCCAATTGTAGGCGTGAACTAAAAGAAATGATAAGACTAACATTAGTGCTTGTGACTAAAATTGCTTCTACATAAATCAAAATAATGATATGAGCATTAGTAATGTCAAACATAAAGATAAAGGAACTGATTAAAAAAGTTGTGAAGAAGCACTAAGGACAAACAATGGAACAATGAATGAGGAGTTGGTTTTAGGCCATAAATGGCCATTGGAAGATAAAAAATATGATCAATAATTTAGGTTCAACAAAATTTTGAAGTTATTTCACAAACATCTATTCACTTAGCATGTTATAAAAAATTGCCAATCGCGTAGGCGATCAAACAAGGCCAAGTAAAAAAAGTTTGGATAAGTCAAGGCTCACATCAGGAAAATGAAAATGAGGGGAATAGGGAGCAACCCTAGCCTCAATCATCTAATTCTCTACAATAAACAGGCATGATTTTGGAGTCAAAGCAACTTCATCTCTTTCATGTACCCATTAGACCACAACTATTTCAAAAGTTCCTTAACTATTGATTCACTCTGCCTGTATTGATTGAGTGCAAGAAGCTTTCTACTAGCAGGTGATTTTGTATTTCACAAAACCCCTCATTACTCATGCTAGCACTATCACTTATGACATTACAAAGTACTGTGGCAAAAGATTTCCTAAATTGATAGAACATTTCATTCCTGACACTTAGAAAAGCAACTTTTAAGGTCTCGTCGCTTTTGTGAATCACTTGAGCCTTGTTACATTTTGGTGTCATCTAGACCAGTGAGCTATTACACTTTTTTCAAATGATGGCTACTTTCAAGCCCAACTCCTACTTTTAATTGCCTAATCACTTCCTTTTTCTCTAAGTGATTGCTTGGGGACCCTAGTGTATGATCCGGGCTATTGAGTTTAGATCTTAGCATTGTAAATGTTTATTTGTGCAAACAATATAGGCTTATATGCAAGGTTTCTCTAGGATTCATAAGGCCAAATAGTGTCAACCTAGCCAATTTAGTCTCTGTTGATATATATATTAGTAGACATCAATTTGGTTGGTCTTTCATCCATAGTAAAGGTCATATAGGAAAATGGAAACAATCTATGCCTCTTTCCCTTACCCTCTCTCAATCATCCTCTCTCTTGCCTATGTATTTTGTCTCTCTATGTTTCTTTCTCTATCTATCTCTCGACTTTGTGTCTCTCACTCATTACTACCGCACCACCACTTGCAACTTCTTCGCATGCCATCGCCGAGAATTGCCTTGTTCATGCCACTACACCATGCTGCTAGCACAAAAAGCTACACTGCACCACATGCAATACAAGCCTTGCATTGACACCCAATTTGATAAGATGAGACTTCTCATTATCCATCCCTACCTCTCTGTTGGTCTCCCTCGCACATTATTTTCCATATTACTTATGTTGTCACAACCATGGACAAACGACATGTACACCATGCCACCATATAGCTTCAACATCACTACTCCTTTTACCATGAAACTACTACCATTGGATAGTAAGTAGATTCCTAGATCTCGTTATGAATTCAGTTGATGTTGGTTTAAACAAATGTTAAGAGTTAAAATGTTGGATTGTGAATAACTGGGATAGTTCTAGTAGTTGTTTTAGGCGATAAGATTAATTAGGCTTGAGTTATGGTGGGCTATTTTATTTGTAAAGTGTCTATAATTGGCTATGAGGGAGTTTGATCAGATAGATTCTTTTGGGGTTGTTCACTAATCGAGAGGTATTGGGTTATGGTGACATTTTGGCTCTTGTATCGATTAATTTGGCAGAGTTGGGTCTTGAGTCAATTGTTAGTTTAAAAATATATACAAAATGTTGATTTGTATTTGTTGATGCTTGGAAATAGAATGGTATAGAACATCTCATAGTGACATTGGATGAAATATCTTGTTGTCTTAGTTGGGTATCTTAATGTTCTTCAATTTGTGAGAGAGGTTTAAGATAGGAAGTTGCATTGTTAACCTGATCGACTAACATAAAAAAATTTTCAAATGTTAGTGTTGGTTGTATCTTGGCCAAAGGAGTGAGAAAATGCCTAATTTTAATTAAACTTGGTTAGTAAGATTAGGTCGATGGTTACTGGAGAGTTGTTCGGAGTATGTTTATATGATTGTTCTCATTGCTGAAAACTTGAGCTTGTGATATAAACCAATTTAGGACATGTGATTGAACCTTGTTAAATGGGTTGATGACACATTAGGTAGTGGGTGTTAGGAAATATTTGAATTGACATATTCATAGATTGCGTAGTTCCGACCAAATATCGACAAAGTCTTGTACGTTATTTTGGTTGGCTTTAAGTTGTGTAGTAATTGGGGTAGAAGAATTGGAATGATGGGGTTATTATCAAGGAGCTTATTTAGTATCTTTCATCTAAATTGTTTTAGAGGTTCTAGGTTATTTATATTACTTATAGCTTGTATTAATTTTTTCTTTTTGGTCTCAACTATTTTGCTTGATTTGTTGTAAGACAAGTTTGATTATACTAACAAGCTAGGTAAATAGTGTTCCTATACTAAACTTACTAAAAAATTACTGGAGGTCGATTTTGAGAGATTTCAATATTTTGTGATTAAACCTACCTTGGTTATTTTCTTCATTGTTCTTTATATCTGAAAACTAAGATGAGAAATTTTTGTCATGGCTGATGTAGACATGAACATTTTTATACTTTGTTTATCTACTTCATAAAATGTGAATAAGACTTTTGAAATGTTTAGGTGAATCTATGATATTTTCTATTCAATAGACTATTATATTATTACATTATATCTAAAAACCCTGAGGCATACAATTTTGTTTTGTTTTGGTTATGGGCCTTGCCACAGGTAATAATTGTGGTCTCTATTCTCTTTCTAGCCTTGTTTTGACTATAAAACGTAGTCTCTACTACTATGTCAGTACCAACATTGGTTTTCTAAATGAACTCTGTTTCTACTTGACTAACTTCAGATATGCACAACAATTCCACATGGGCAAACATAGCTTTTATTTATGTTTCTGATGTTGTTTTAGTTATTGCCAAATGTTGTTTGTACTATTATTAAATGCTTATGAAATACCTTTGATTATTATTTTGAAATATGATTTTGTTTCTGCATTGTGTAATTAACTCATATTTTGCATACTAATATAGGTTCACTACTTACTGAGTTAGTAGACTCACCCATTTACTTTATACATTTTTTAGATGACATCGATGAGCGCGACAGTTGGAATGAATGGCACGTGGGCATAATTAGGTAAGGGTTAAGAAAAGTGTTGGGTGACATAAGTGAGAGAGAGAATATTTTATTATTATTCAATTGTTATTTTTTAGGAATCATTTTGAGAAATTTTTATTAAAGATTTGTAGTCAAGTTCTATCATAAAAGGGTTAACCCTAGGTATGGAGTATGATATGATAATTAGTTAGGAATATCAAAATATCGGATGAGAGAATATGGAAGATAAACATTAAGTAAATTTTATAGGGACTTTGGTCGTTAAGCAATAGTGCAAAAAGCCAATTTAATATGTAAAATCATTTAGCCAGAAGGGTTTAGGATGTGAGATTGTGCAAGATGAGTCAATGCCATTTCAACTTGAGTTGAAATCTTCACACAAAGAAATCATTTTATTTAGATACGTGGGGTAAGATTTGCTGTGAACAATGTCGCCGTGAATGAAAGAGTTGAAAATTGAGTTGAAATATATTGCCTATTCTTGTGTTATTGAAGTTGTTTTAATTTGAAAGAAAGTAAATTTGTCGGTAATGTACTTGAATTTGATGAAACCCTCAACCACATCAGATTTGAGAAACAAGGGATAAAACCAAATAAAGTGCGAAAAATTGTAAAAAATATATATATATATAAAAAACGACACACACACACAGCTATCGCTCAATTTGGAAATATGGGTTAAGGAAATGATGGACACACTGATATAAATTATAAAACGTAATAAAAATTGAAATAAAGAGGAGAAGAGAGAGATAGAGAGAGAGAGAGAGCTGAGAATGATGGAGAAAAAGATTGAGCCGTAGATCTATTTATATGAAAATTACAAAAATACGTGATAAGGTAAATACTTTAATCATTATGAAAATTAAATTTCTTGATTTAGAATTATGAAAATCAAATTATTTGACTATGATAATATTAAATTGATATATTATCTCTAAAAATTAGTAATTCTGATATCAAATACACCTAGAATAGAGTGAATAGGTATCTTATGAATTTATTGAAATATTTAAATCAACAATCAATCAATCAAACAATTAATGTGTCAAATCACAATAAATAATTAACACATTCTTTTGGTTACAAAGCATAAGCTCATTTGAAAAATGTCTTCAAAATCTAAAACGGCTTTGGGTGTAAACCATTACCTAAAATCCACTATAAAAATTAAGTTTGTTGCAACCAAGTTAGAAATACTTAAAAGACCTTGAAGTAACTAAATCTTATTTACAACACCACGTGTATCGTACTTGATCTCCATAACCTGGCAGTTCTGAACCACCAGTCTTTCTATAGTTTTACCATGACCAACTCAATCTCTGCACCCAAGTAGCTCTGAAAATCCTTTCGTCTAATGAATACGTCCACACCAATGGATTCTAAACTACTCAAACACAAGCGTAATATGATAAAGCTCTGTTTATCAATAGAAAATTGATATTTAATGCGCAATAGATCTTTTTAATATTTTCTCAAAGAAATACACTAAATACAACAGCTTTGGCCTCTTTCCACAACCTAGAAGTCATGAATATTATTCTTTATATACTTAGGGTTTGAGTAAGCCACTTAGAGATTCAAAACCTTAGTGAAAAAAGTAATTTTCAGAATTTTTACTCGAGTAAATGCCAAACAAACTCTCGAGCAGACTTTGTGTCTAATTTTTAACTCTTGACATTATCAAACTATGTTGACTCAGTAAACTTTGTAATTTGAATATTCTTGTGAAACATAAATTTATAGATAACTGAGTTAGATTTTCAACGCCATCAATTTCACTTTAATACATTGTAGATATAAAAAGTTTTGGCTAATTTATTTTGACTAGATCAATCTCATCAAGTCTTATGAATTTGTAACTTTTACACTTTTTATTCCAATTGCAATTTGAACTCTACCCAATATATTTACAAATCAATTGGACTAAGTCTTGTCATAAAAACATGCCAACACATTATATCTATACTAACAATCTCCTCATTTGGCAATTTGGTGACAAAACTTCTAACTAATACAAATAACTTAGTTTTTTTTTTTTTTGTTATAAGTACAAATAACTTAGTTTAATCCTAACAAACCCCTAAAATAATACTAAACAAATTATATGCATAGAGACACCAAAGTATCTTCAAGAAACTTTTACTTGTTGTTTTGAAATCATTATCAAACAAATAATAGGAGGTAAAAAAATAAGAATCTAATATCAATATAACATAATGTCAATATCATTAACTATTCTTCTCCTATATCTATCATCCAACTCTCCCAAGTAGTACAACCTCCCATAAGTTAGGTACTACACTATTCTCCCCCCTCCCCCTTTTGTCACAAATGACCAAAGGTTATGATATACCATGATTTGCATGAAGACGAGAGTATTAATAACTCATGTGAAATGATACCCTGTCAAAACATTTCAATGGGAGGTTTGGATAGTGAGTTGAGATTAAAGTTAAAAATTGAATAAAATATTGTTAGAATTGTTTATTGTATTAGAATTGTTTGGGATTTGAGAAGATTGAATTGTTTATTTTTTGTAGGAATTTGAAAAAGATGTAATGATTAGATGAGATGAGATAAAATGATTTTGTATCCAAACCTAGCCGTAAGTCACAAATGCATAAGAAAACATGAAATTGGAAGAAAATTAAAACAAAAATATACATCATTCTATTCAATAAATTTAATAAAAATAATCTAAGCGCATTCAAAGACATGCAACATATGCAAAATGGCATCATGTCTAAAAAAAACCACTCAAGTAACCCTATATGGTATAAAATGTAATCGGTATTTTGTGTAAATGTGACTTGACTCAATTGAGAAGGTTATGACCATAATAGCATGAGTGGAGTCAAGCTATAATAGGAAATCATTAGTATAAAGGAAATAGTTCCTAGGAATAGAAGGTCAAACCTTATGCTCCTAGGACCTAGAAATTTATGTTTTTCTCCCCTTTTCAATGAGCTAATTCTTTTTTCTTTTTTTTTCTTGTTGCTCATTTTTTTTTTCACTTTTGAGCTTTGGCTTCTTTGATACACAAGTGCTATAATTTATTTTTTTAATTGTTAGATAATATTTTTTATTGAGCACTTTTATTTACACACATAAGGGTATAAAATTATAAAGGTCTTCTAATCCATGGTCAGTTCTATACACAAATTTTGTTTTCCTACATCTTTGATTCCTTCCCAAAATCTCACATAAGTGATAAAACGTCTCTCAATTAAGTTGGTGTGCATTGTGAGGTGCAAAACACAAATTATAGGCAATACACATATCATGCACAAATTTAAAGCATTTAAACAATCATACTCTTCATGGAGTACATGCAATGAGTATATAAAAAATAATCTCACTAAGAAAATTGAACTTATTCATATATAATAAAAATATTTTTGACATTTTTTATTTTTTCATATTTCATTAAAAGAAATTCGAAAGTAATTATGAATGCACAAGAAGAATAAACCAAAATATGGAATGCAAACATAAAGCTAGAAAAAATGCAAAACAACCTAAAAACTACAATGCATGCACTAAGATATATGATCAAGTATTAACAATACTCCTAGGCATGTGGTGTCTCCCTAATATTAGATAAAACCATTACCACTCTCCCTCAAAGCATGAATGATGTGAACTTTAAGAATCTAAATTCTCTGAAGTCTATGTGTACACCTATGAGTTCGAGAAGTAAGTTTTTCTCTGTCATGCAACCTAAAAAAAAAAAAAAACACTCATATTTTTTAACAATATCAACAATTCATTCCTAAAAGAGAGATATTCTTTCATATGCCTTTGAGGGTTCAACAAAAAATAATTAGGTTGAATATAGCCAATTTTGCCATAATGATGGCAAGTAGAGACAAAACTTTGAGAATGTTGTATGGAGGAGGTGTTACTTTGGTAACAATAACCTTCTTTCCCTTATTAATTAAAGGTGTAACAACTATCACATTATTTTTAGAGCATGTCTTTAATCGAAAGAAGAAAGCACAAAATAACACTCGTTCACAAAACAAGATCAGATTTATAATGAGCATACTTTTGATTTTTGAATAACTTATTAAGTATATCACAAGAGAGTTTATTCAAATATTTTTTAAAATCATGCAACTCATATTCAAGTGATTTGTTCTATTCAAATAACATGGCATTCTCATATTTGAATGAAGAAATCAAAGCATGTGAATTAGACAACTCAAGAACCAAGCATATCTTCTCATGTTCAACATCTTTTAGTAAATAAATCTCATATTTTAGATTATTATAAAGAGTAAATGAGTCCTTCAATTTAATATGCAAACTTTTTTTTTTTTTTTTTGTGTGTTCAATGAGATTAAGTCTTTGCATCGTCCTGCATATTATTTTATTGTGTTGTCTAATTTAACCCAATTTAATACTCAAATCTAATTTGATTGAACATTCTTTCATTGTATTGTCTAGAGTCCCGCATCTCATTTTTCTCCATCTTAGAAATATTGTTGGCCTTTTTACCTATTTTAAATTGAGTCTGTGGTCATACTTAGGAAAATAATCCAGAATGGTGTGTACCAACTGAAAAATCAATAGTTCAGATCCCAAATACACCTAGAGGCAGTGAATATATATTTTTCAAAATTTATTAGACTATTTAAATTAGCAATCAATCAATCAAACAATAAGATAATAAACATATCAATTTAGGTAACAAAGTTGAGACTCATTTAAAGAATGTTTTCAAAATTGAAACCACTCCGGATGTAAATCACCACCTAAAATCATCTATAGAAATTAAGTTTATTACAACCAATTTAGAACCAATTACAAGATCTTTAAAGTAACTAAATATGACTTGTAACACCATGAGTATCCCACTTAATCTATGTATCCTGGTAGCTTTGAACCACCGATCTTTCTATAGTTTCTCTACGAGCACAAACTCTTTCTTTGCACCCAGGCAGCTTTAGAAATCCTTCTGGCCAACAAATATGTCCACACCAATGGAATCAATAGTACTTCATCATGACCACAATATGATGGATGCCCGTTTAACAAGATAATATTGATTTTTAATGCATAATGGATCTT